>VZTO01010474.1:4758-134145 GCA_013400615.1 Syrrhaptes paradoxus | reverse complement strand
TTTATACCTGAGTTTTTTTTTTTGACATCAACTTGCTGCACTGGTAATCAGATAAAATTTTTCTCTATGTAAAAAACAGATGTGATCAAGACACCTTTTAAAGTTCTCTGTGGTAAACTGTGCATTTTTAGTTTCATTGAAGCAACTTCTGCATCCTTCTGGACAACAGAACTGGATATAATAACCCAACAGTAATTTCACTTATGCCAAACACACAGGTAATCATAGATTCACAGAATGGTTTGGGTTGGAAGGGACCTTCGAGTTCATTGAGTTTCAACCCCCCTGCCACGGGCAGGGACACCTCCCACTAGCCCAGATTGCTCAAAGCCTCATCCAGCCTGGCCTTGAACATTTACATAGGAGAGCAAGCTATTAAGATAACATTGTATAATTGGCTTGTCCCTAAGTGGACAAAATTTGAAACTTTAAATTTCCTCCACAGGATCTGTAGTCTTTTTCTGTAAAGGAGAGACTCCATCCTCCAGTGCTCTCAGCACTTTTCACACCAGTATGACACTCTTAGAAAAAGTAATGAGAGGGAAGAAAGTTTGCAGCTTCATAGAGTCATACATTTAACCCTTTATTTTGTCAGTTATCAATCCATGTGCCACCATTTCATCTCCCTGGTGCTAAAGCCACCCACTTGGGATGGATGCACCATGCTGCAGGCAGATCTGGAACATACATTCACTGCAGCACCCCATCACTCTTCCCTTCTTTCTTTCAGAGAGCAAGCAACAGTGAAAACAGATGCAGGACTGTGCTTTGCTGCTTTCTAACATGCTGCGTGCTACAGTCTGTCAAGAAAGATTATAAATAGAACAGAGCTCCTTTTTCATTACAGTGATTTTAATGAGAATGATAAGTGGGTTCAAATAAAATCATTCAGGTTCCAGTGATAAGATCACTATCTCTTCCAGTGCTGTATGTAACCCAATTTCACAATGTCATTATCTTCCCTGAAATGTAATAGAATTTATGGCAATTTAAAGGATCAGTCTTAGTATATTTTCTATATGCTGTTATTTCTCCAGCACAGGAAAACTCCTCTCACTTGATCTTAATTATGACTGTACTTTCAGGTATTCCTGCTCACAAATTATAAAATTGCTAGCTACAGATTTACCCATACATTGATCTGCGTGCACATATACCACTTGCCTCTTGGTTGTTGTTTACTCCTAAAAGATCAGAGATCTTCTGTTATGACCTGTACTGAGATGAATAATGTAATTAAACAGCACCCAGGAGAGAGGAATAAAAAATGCCTGAAGAACAAACTCATTTGTTTTTCAGATTCTTTTTTTTTTAAAGGCTGACAAATTTTAAGAAGGCTGCCAAAGACTACCTCATAAGGAGTACAACAATCATCAACACAAAGTTTACAAGTTAAAACACATAAATAATCCTGAAACTCTATTGTGACAATTTTTCTATCAGAAGGTTAGAGAGCACTGGAAGTTCACTAGTTACATTATCAGCACAGAGAATGCATAAGTCAAGGTAAAATAATAGCAGGGTAAAACTTCAGCACTGACAAGGTCAAGGCAAGGATTTTTGCCGCAATAAAATTAAAAGCTATTCTTCCCTTTCATCATTCTCCTAGAAATTGTCTGTGTTGCTTTATGTTTTTCCTGGTTTCGTGTAAGAAGAGGTAGAGCAGATCTGCAAGATTACTTTATCAGCTTCTAACAACTAGAGTATTCATACAGATCTGTGAATTCTTGGGTTTATCAACTGTTTTGGTATATCTGATGGTTTCACTCATAGTTCCTTGTGCAAATGCTTATCTGAGAATATATACTCTGAAAACTCACAATATACATATTCTTTTTCATGTCTTTTTTTTTGGGAGCCTGATTTATGATTCTTTCTGAAAGAGCTGGGATATGCAGCACTGCTGCCAGAATGCTGTTTCAGTGAGGGTTCTGTATGATATCCTTGCATTCTTGGTAAATGGCAGAAACTGTTCCAAAAGTAACAGGGCCTTTACAGATTTGCATTGAAACTAGCAATGAATAAATGCTAGTGCCATCAACAGAGTCATCTCAGTATTTCACCTTGTATGTTCCATATCATTGCTAGACCCTAGCAAGGGAGAGAGAATGTCTCTTTTTTCCCTTTCCTCCTCTCTTCCTGTGCATGATATTCAGGCTTACACTTTTCTGATGAAAATCTAACTGGCTTAAGGTGATGCCAAGTATGTTGTTTCTAGTTGTATACAAGGAAGACTGGAGGAGAAACTAGACCTTTCTAGACTTATCATCTTATCCACTTATGTCTATTAGCAGAGACAGTGAGACTCAACAACGTCATTGTCCCTTTAGTCCTGTGTTTTTACAGCTCTCAAGCCTTAACTGTTGGGTCTTATGTGCTAGTAAAGTTTTTCCAGCAGTACAACAGCTCTGTGTATCTATCTAATGTTTGACTTGTTGGCATAGTAAATTTTGTTCTCCTCCCCTCTTTTTCCTGCTAGGTTTGACAGTATAGTTATCCGAAACTCACAGAAAGATATACAGTTAGCACGTGTCCAATTTCTCTGACCTTGTGGGCTAAGTACTAGTTGAGATTTACAGAAATGTAAGCCTGAGTGTTTATCACAATATTTACCCAGCCCTTTGCTCTCTGCAGAATGGAGAAGTCTGCATTGTGCATTGATATTTGGATGAGATTCCCCCCTGCTGACTTACTTAAATATAAAAAAAGAAAACAAACATTAACAAAAACCTTCTGATTTGAGCCCCCATTAAGCACCAGCTTTTCAAAAGCACTCNCCCTGCTGATTCAACTCCAACAACTGACTAATATTTATTATACCTAGAGCTCAGCTGAGGCAGATGTGAGGCAAAGACTCAGAAAGGAAGATGAGAAGAAATAAGTTTGTTTGATATGTACATATAAACATATATATTTTACAACATGGGAGCAAGAGAGCAGGGAGATCAAGAGTGAGCCTCTTACACACAGATTTTCCACAGATTTCCCTCAGATTTTCAAGAGATTACATTAAAATGTAGCAATTAAAAGGGAGGCAGAATACGACAAGCATTATAATCAAATTTGTTCTGAAACATCTTCAAGCCAGTGTTCTCAAAGCATTTCATTAAAGAATCAAATCTTATATGGCATAACATAAGTTTACTAAGGGATTAAAAGATATTTTCACTCACCACCAAGATGACTACTTGGTGCTTAACAAGCAGTTAAACAAGGTAAATAAACACTTACTGACAACTGCACAATAAATAAAATCAAGAAGTCAATATTCAGAAAAGACAAAGCCAAGAATTCATTAATAGGGTTGAGCTGGCCAAGACAGCAGCCCTGACATCCCTAGTGCGGTAGTAAATGTCATGGGACTTTTACCCAAAAGTAGTATTAAGCGGGAGGCTATACAACTGTTCAGTTTCTGTAATTTTTGTGGTAGTTTCTAGTGATTCTGACTCCCAGGTGTTTTTTGATGATCATAACATAGCAGTAAACTCAGCATTGCAAGTTCTCTCCTAGCACACAACCCTTATCACTTATGAAGACTGCCTTGCTGAAATATATTCAGAATGGGACTATCCTTTAAACGCTTAATAGATAAATCTGAAGAACTCAATTTGTTAACTTGAACATCTTGCTAGAAACATGTGACTGCTATGAACTTTTATATGACCTGCGTTCACACCAAGACGTTCATCCTCCATGCCAAATTTCCATTTGCTGGGAAACCTGCTCAATCTGGACTTTTCATGTCACAAACCATGGGCTGCTGGCAGAATGCTTTCTACAAGGTCCTGTTCCATTTTTTATCTGGGCCAAGTGGAAATTATATCAGGTTAGGCGGCTTTCATACTGAGTGGATATTTTTCACATGCTGAGACAAGAAGCAATTCTTTGTACGTTTGAATGATTGATTACATTAATGCTTCAGAGATTTAAACTGCCTTGTTACTGTGTATTACTGTAGTAGGAACCCAGGATAAGGAGATTGTCTTTTACAGACAGATAGGATCCACTTGCCCCCTAAGAAACTCTTTCACCCAATGTTCATCTCAGAGAGGTAAGAAAGAGAGAAGGAAAGCATCACCTATTGAATTAACAGTCATTATCCAGCCACTGGTAGTTACAGCTGTCGTCACTCTGAGTAAGGAAGGCAATTTGATGTTCTCATTTAGAAAGATACGACAGGCTTCCAAAAGAAGGCACTAGGGCTGAAGTCCCCATAGACAATAACAGAAACTCTTCCACATCAAATTCTGGGGAAGATGCCCTCAGTATACAAATCCCCTAGATTCATATGTCTGTGTTAAAGGACACACAAATCCATCTATGAACATAACAGAACAAGTGAATGAGCAGTCATAGGCTACCTGTAAAATTATCTACAGAGATGAGAAGTGTCAAAACACAGCATCCCACATGATACCTGCCTACTAAGTAATAGTAGGATATTGGGATTCTCTACCTTTGACCCTTAAAAAAAAATTAGTTAGGACAGTGTTACTGCAATCCAGGTTGTGTTTTCATGAAGCAGGTGTGAAGGTGAGTGTAAAGGTCTCTCACAACAGAAAAGCATACAGAGATACAGTAAAGAAGTGCTGGGAGAGCACTGGGGGACTGCAGATGGTAGAAAGTGCCAATATTTATTCCTTCTTATGAATACTACCTTCAGGAAGGTAGACCCTAAAATGAACCATCCCAAGAACATCCGACTTCCATCTCAGAGGGTTGATTTGTCTGGGAACAAGAGGCAATTTAGACCAGGAGCAAACTGGGATCCACATTATTGACACTAGAAACACTGAAAATCTGTAACTGGGAAGATTTGGCAAGAACACTGGGCTTCCCAAGCACAGAGAAAAGGACTAGACATGGGTAGGACAGACCACCATTGAGCATCTCTAGACTTTTCTTTGAAGAGTTACTGCTTCTTTAAAATGGAAGGGATCACCTTTCCTCTTCTACACTTCTCTTTGGGAAGGCAACTCACGCAACTGCAGGCTTTCCTTCCTGATACATACCCAGACAACACAGGAGCAAAGAATGGAAGACCATTTCATATTTCATACCAGTTCAGTGGCATCTCATTAGCTTGCTTGGTGTTGCTGCTACAGTGACTTAACTGTTTTCCGTGTTATTTTTCATCTGCTGTATTAGAAATTACACTTTGGTTTTAGACTGATGGATATTTCATTGTGAGAAAGAAAGTAATTTAGAATTGGAGATCTGAAACCAAATGCTGACAGTGCCATTCAGGTCACACTTCAGGACCAAACAGTGCCTACAACCCTGCCTCGCTCTGATCCCCTCACAAGCCATGCCTGCCCAAGTGCTATCCTGGCTCTGACAGCGTCTGTCTGCTCTTTAAGCATGCAACATCAGAATCGAAGGGCCCAGAGGAAAAGAACGAAAAAATTCCATCATTCATGCTTTTCCAAATGATTAATCTAANCCAATATTTATTCCTTCTTATGAATACTACCTTCAGGAAGGTAGACCCTAAAATGAACCATCCCAAGAACATCCGACTTCCATCTCAGAGGGTTGATTTGTCTGGGAACAAGAGGCAATTTAGACCAGGAGCAAACTGGGATCCACATTATTGACACTAGAAACACTGAAAATCTGTAACTGGGAAGATTTGGCAAGAACACTGGGCTTCCCAAGCACAGAGAAAAGGACTAGACATGGGTAGGACAGACCACCATTGAGCATCTCTAGACTTTTCTTTGAAGAGTTACTGCTTCTTTAAAATGGAAGGGATCACCTTTCCTCTTCTACACTTCTCTTTGGGAAGGCAACTCACGCAACTGCAGGCTTTCCTTCCTGATACATACCCAGACAACACAGGAGCAAAGAATGGAAGACCATTTCATATTTCATACCAGTTCAGTGGCATCTCATTAGCTTGCTTGGTGTTGCTGCTACAGTGACTTAACTGTTTTCCGTGTTATTTTTCATCTGCTGTATTAGAAATTACACTTTGGTTTTAGACTGATGGATATTTCATTGTGAGAAAGAAAGTAATTTAGAATTGGAGATCTGAAACCAAATGCTGACAGTGCCATTCAGGTCACACTTCAGGACCAAACAGTGCCTACAACCCTGCCTCGCTCTGATCCCCTCACAAGCCATGCCTGCCCAAGTGCTATCCTGGCTCTGACAGCGTCTGTCTGCTCTTTAAGCATGCAACATCAGAATCGAAGGGCCCAGAGGAAAAGAACGAAAAAATTCCATCATTCATGCTTTTCCAAATGATTAATCTAAGGGGTTGTTTTTTTCTCCTCTATTATGTTCCAAATTCACCAGAAGCAAATGAAAAATGGATATTAGTTATTGGCCTCCAAATTATCTTATTTTGAATTAATACAAGATGCAGGGGCAAAAATATTGACTCATAATTATTTCTTAATGGGATGAAAACCAGTGGATTTCTGAAAGTATAAGTCAAGGTTCAGAAAATTATTTCCCTGAACACTTGTTAAGAATAAATTATTTCTCTTCATATTTATGAGAACAATTAATTTTGCAGCCCAATCTAGCAGAACTTTAATTCACTCAGTAGCAGTCTATGCTTTACAGTTAAAGAACATATTTAGTTCCTTCCCTTTTGGTCAACACTGATGAACTGCAAAAATCTGTGTTAATCTGCTCGCACACAAAATTACAATTCAGACATCTACAACATTCTCTAGATAAAAAGCTTCTGCAATTCAGGATGTTTTCTGTCTCTCTCAAAAGTCAGAGAACATGGTGTTCTCATTCAGTCTAAATGCCATGGATGATTCGGATCTAGTTCTGATTGGAGCCTGTGGATTGGAAGATGCAGATAGAGACTAAGAGATGGAGTTTTACTATGTGCAGAGCTGTGTTACGTAAATTAGCAAAAGTCTGAGAGTGAGTGAGGAACACCTGCAGTCCAGAACTCCCATTATAACAGCTTTCCACAATTGTTAGGCAAATTTTGCCTAAAGATGAACTACCCCACCCAAACACCCAAAGCAATGACTTTTTCCTGTTCTCTCAGTAATTGCTGCATTAAAGGGTATAAATTTCATCATACCAGCACTCCCTTCTTTAATTTACACAGGATTAGTTTGTGTTTTCTTCTTAAACTCCCTAAGTTTTTATGGGGCTTTAATGAGTAGCTAAAAAGGATCCGGACTTGTTAAGCCTCTGACAGATGCTCTTTAATAATGTCATCATTCTTGGTCTTTTCAGAGACTAGACAATTGGGACTATATTTTGTGGTCTGCTACACAATCTTTATTAGAATTTAACTATTTCATTAGCTTATCTCATGAAGATGCTATGTTGAGGGGTGCTATTCCAACTTAATTGTTGCTGATAATGTTTTTTCACTTTTACAAGCATAGCCACACTGTGTGTATCCAGTATATCACCTGTGTTTACTTTTTAGGATGATAACACGGATAACCAAACAGTACCATTCTGTAGATGACATGGTATCACTCAGTAGGTTTTTATTGCTGTATACACTTTGGTAGCATAGTGCCGTTCCTTTGGATATATCAATTACCTTAACCTCTTCTTTCTTTACACTAGCATACAGTTGTCGGTTCAGAAATAGGAATAATTTCCTTTTCTGATAGCACAAGCATCACAGTCAGTTGTATCTCACAAAAATACATCTACAAGTTTAGGAAAGAAGTGTGGCAGACACACAGGATAGGACGAACACGATAAAGCCAAATATACAAAGGTGGCAAAGTTGAAAAGATATATAGCTAAACATCCTACTCTAATATTTTTACTAGAACCCTTAATTTCTTTTCCCAATAAATACAACCAATGTTTCTGAGATTGCTTTAAGAAAGTGAAGATAGTGGAAATTTGTTCTTCCTTCGTAGCAGAGCAACTAAACATTCTAGACACAATTACAGTATCTCATGTAAATCACACAGCCCTCCAAATGGGACAGAAAATTGATGCAGGATCTTCAGCCAAAAAACACACATCAGATATCAGCACCAGCTATCTATGTGTTGACTTCATCAGTGTCTACAGCTACCAGCGTTATGGAATACTTCCACATAGCTTATCTGTACCCGGTAGAGTAAGGATACCTACGAGAAAAATGCTCTATAATACTATTATCTTAAGTAGCCCAAGCTGCTTACCTGTCTCCCCAGACTCCTCAGTAATTGCCTGGTAAATCTCCCTTTCTGGAAGCATCCTTGCACTGACAGCACAAACCTCTCACACATTTCTTTCTCAATAGTCCCACTGCTTTTCTTATTCCTTCTGAAGAGCAAAAAACAAATTCTCTAACGACATTTAAGAGGCATATTTTTGAAAAAACTATTCTGCCTTTGCTTATCTACCTTAATAAAGTTAAAAGAACCATAAATCCATAATTACTTGTAAACATGGTTAATGTTGCATATTTTTGTTTTACTAGTATAGCAGGTTGTATACTTTGGGGGGACAGGAGATATCATATTATTTTATTTCTTTACTTACTTAAGCTCAGTGCTAACTTTCTAGCCTGCTTTCAATAATTGCAGCTGACTCCAAGCTATTCCTTATGAGGTTCACCAGGAGGATACTTCCTATCCCAGAATCCAATCAGGTTTTCTCATTAATCAAAGTCCTTGAGAGCTCAATGTTTCCTGTTCCCTAATCACATCTGTAAATGTTGCATTAGGAAATCTTTTTTGCTAGCTTTAACCACATTTACTTTTGAAGTGGACTGAAAACATTATATTTAATCATGTATTTTTTTGCAGGACTTCAAATCCATTTAATGGAAAGAAGAAACAAATTTCTTATTTCTCTGTCTATTTCTCTCTCTTCTTTGTGTTGTGTGAGGTGGTTATATAGCCATCTCTTTACCTCCCTCAGTCAGCAGCGCTTTTTTGTCCCCTTAAGTGCTATCTCTTTCCTATTTCCATATTTTGCTGCCATTTTTTATTTACTTTCCTTCCTCCTCTGGGTTTCTTCAATAGAGATAACAGGGAAGAGGGTCAAAGCTCAGCATAGGGCTATGTCTGGGCACATACAAGTTGTGCAACACAACAGGAATGTATCTGTAAAGTGCAACAATTCTTGCTGCAGAACTGATATCTACACTGTACAAGCTTCAAGAGTTCTATTTCAGAGGAACTCTAACCTGAACACCCATTAATAACGGCACAACATTAGGTGCAACACATCTTGATTACTTCTGCCAGTTTAACTTCATCAGAAAGGGAACCAGTCGGTGTGTTCAGAGATTACCACAAGATACAAAACACAGCATGGTAAAAAGAGAGATTATTGGGGATTTGGTTTAAAAACACACTCCTGAGTTACATTGTTCATGTAGACATACCCTAAGTCACTGAATCCAGAGTAATCCAAATCCTAAACTTTTTAATACGGTCAGCTTTAGTAAAAAACACACTTAGAGGATGTTGGACCTCAGTTATTGAGTGATAACATACAGCATTTATCCAGGAGACAAGAAATCTGAGTACACTTAACACTTCAACAGGAGGGACTTCAGTCAATATCTTACTGCCACACAGAGTACCTAATCACTGGCTAATGCAGTAAGAAGGAAAAAAGCATACTTGATCCTTTCCATAGAAGATGAACTACTGTGAGGCCGTAAATTCAAGCCTCAGAGGACCAAAACAACTGTAGACTAGAAGACAAGTCAGTCAGCTAGGAAGAAAAGCAAAAGGCTTTCATTTTGTTCCCACAATTGTTTGTATATTTTAAATTGCCCAGTCACCAGACAAAGAAAACAGAAACCATACTGTGAGCAAGCTTCAAGTTCAGGTAAAGCACAGTTCCCTGTCTGACAGAAAATAGCAAAGTATATGGCAGTCTTGAAGCAAGCCTTGACCCTGAAGAACACTTATATGAGCCACTTAGACCTAGACAGAATTGGAGAACCTCTGCACCTTGCTTTTGCACCACAGTAGTGTAAGGCAGGCGTCCGTAAGGCAGGCGTCCCAGGCGTCCACCTCTCTCTTTGATCTCTGCAAACGTGTTAGTATTTACATTAAAAAATCTCAAGAATGCTACACTTCAGAAAGTAGGTATTCCTAGGGTCTTAAGGGCACTGGAAAATGCTTCGTAGCCTTGGGCATCTAAATTCCATGTGTGTCCTTGTGCTACTTTTGGCTGGGATAGAGTTAATTTTCTTCATAGCAACTACTAGGGCTGGAAACAGTGTTGACAATACGGGGATGTTTTTGTTATTGCTCAGCAGTGCTTACACAGAGCCAAGGCCTTTTCTGCTCCTCACACCACCCCACCAGGGAGTGGGCTGGGGGTGCACAGGAAGCTGGGAGGGGACACTGCTGGGACAGCTGACCCTAAGTGACCAAAGAGATATTCCATACCATATGACGTTATGCTCAGCGTATAAAGCTGGGGGAAGAAGAAGGAATGGGGGCACATTTGGAGCTACGGCGTTTGTCTTCCTAATAAATCACCACACATGATGGAGCCCTGCTTTCCTGGAGATGGCGGAACACCTGTCTGCTGATGGGAAATAGTGAACAAATCTGTTGTTTTGCTTGGCTTGCATGTGCAGCTTTTGCTTTACCTATTAAACTGTCTTTATCCCAACCCATGAGTTTTCTCACTTTTATCCTTACAATTCTCTCTCCCATCCCACTTCAGGGGGAGTGAACAAGTGGCTGTATGGTGGTTATTGTCAGCTGGGGTTAAACCACGACAGTCTTACAGACAAAAAGAGATAACAGAATCATAGAATCATTAAGATGCACTACTGGCTTCTCCTCTGTGATATTTTTTGGGGTGATCTGCACGTGCTTGTTTCAACAACTTGCTCACCTTAGTAGGGAAGTAAGGACTGAGTGATTAGTATCATCACTGCTGAAACCTCATCCTTTACATTCCTCCCTCCTCCCTGTTTTTCTTACTTACACTGAGAAGCCTTTTCTCACATTCCTTGCTTTCAGCTTTCTTTACAGCAAAAAGTCTCTGTGAGTCACAAGAAGGCTTATTATGGCTGCCTCATTCTGAATCCTAATGGTGAAAAGTAAATTGCAGAGAAGCTAGCAAACAAGAGGCGTCTTGATATTAGCTTTAATTTTAAAAGAACTAACTCTTCTACTAATGGACCTTATTAATTAGCACGGGATCCTTAACAACATAAGGAAGTTAAAGTTTTATGAATACTCTTTTTAATGGCAAATATTTTTCTTCAGGGTAAAATGCTGGACTGCAGCGTTTCATTACTCTATGAAATCCCAATTTCATACAGTAAAACAAACACAAATATGAACTTAGGAGGAATTCATTGTCAGGCGTATTTGAAAAGGATTGTGGGCACCCAGGGAATGTTTCTGTTTGTTGTTTTAAAAAGCCTTTTAATCTGCATCCAATTTCCTCCTAAATCTTAAAGCGTTTCAGCCCAATTCTCTCCTAAATCTTAAAACATTTCAGCCCAGTCTTTTCACACAATGTAGAGAGTGGTGCAAGCCTTGCGTGTAATTTTACACTGTCTCAGGCTTTGAACTAGCTGCTAGTAGTAATGGAATATGGAGCTGTTGCGTTCTGCTATTTCAAACTTGAACTGAGAGACTCTTCTGGCTCTTGGTCCTTCTGTGTCACTGGCGTTTGAGTTTGTCCTCAATAATATCGGAGAAAATCCTGTGAAGTATCACTATCTGCCCTGTCTTCAAACTCTCCCCTGGACACCCACTCTTGTCTACTGTGAGAGATAAGATGATGCACTGGATCAATCTGACAGTGGCTGGTGTTATGTTTTTTCTGCTTGTCTGAAATTTCAGTAGATTGTAACTACCTCACATTGCTATAGCCAGCTTTAAATTGGACCTTTGGTTGGTCTCAGTAGAAAGGCCAAAGCCTGATATTCTTCCGACCATAAACAATGCAATTGGTCTTGACGCCTTCAATAAAAATTGCATTAGGTTTTAACACAGGAAATTGTAGTATGAAGAACCTGAAGTGTTTTCTCCTTCTCTAAGGTTATCTTTTGAAACAGATTCAGGTTTTTCAGCATACAATCATCTCCTTCTGTTTTCAACTACCCAAGAGGAACAGAAGAATACTGGTGCTAGTCATATGAGCAGCGACTCCTTGTGTACCACCATCATTCCTGAGAGGCTGCCATAGAGATCAGCATGCAGCTTCTGTGTCAGCTGTACTACCCTAAGACATGGGCAGCCAAAAAAACCTGCAAGAATATATACCATCTGTAACAAGAAAACATCATTAACCAAACCTTATCCCTAGGTCTACATACAGAAATTATATTGCTATTCGTGAGATTTATAAATATAGATCCAAAGGCAGAATAAAGCTGCTAGACAGCATTTCACTGTAGAGCTGTAATTATTCACATTGTTTTCCTCAAAATAATTTTAGATTAACATACTGTAAAACTGTGGAGTGAGTAGGGTAAATTCTACTTTCCAGCTGGAACAATTCCAGACTAAGATGCTTCCTGATGAATACATAAGCTAGTTCTGCAGTCAATGAAACTATGACATGATGTTGAAATATCAATCCAGAGTCTTTTGGACAGCACACAGAAGAAATGCAATGGCTTATTTAGTTGGTGTTCAATATATTTTTGTTATAAAGGTAATTTTGTATTTCTTTCCAATTAGAGGGAGAGGTTCACACAAAGTCCAATCTGTGTTTAAATTACATTATCTACATGTTCACAGGCTTTTTTTGCCGTTTATGATGTTAACTGCAGGTGTCAAAGATCCAAAGCTCTGGCATGCATCATGAGTCAGCACACAAGAGACTGGTTTCTGAACTCAGCTGTACAGTACAAATCCAAAGGCATACTGTTACCTGTCTCAAAACCAAAACTTTCCCATAATAAGAAATCAACAGCCTTTGTTCATCAGTCTTTGCCAAAATCTCTTCATCTGGCGCTTAAAGTGATCAGCTGGCAGAAAACAGAATAACTCCAGTGGTAGACACAAAATATCAGCTGGGGCTTAGGGCAAATCTTGGTCCTAATGAAGTTAATGGCAGAATTCCCACTGATCGCAATGAGACCTGACACAGAATGTGACAGCTGCATATAAATCAGAGCAGACTGGTAACAGCCTTTCAGCTCATTGTACTTCCTTGGAAACACACAGAGGCTTTCACAAGTCCTTTTGTCCACTCCAGCAGCTCAAAGGAGATTTAAAAATATCTCGAGGCTAATGCTGAGAAGTACAGATACAACAGATTTTTAGTTCTCTGCTGTATAAGAAAAATAAAAATGAAATGTTGCTTCAAGACTCTCTCAGATTAATATTTCATGAACTTTCTAGACAATTAAAATTCTGAAAATTATTAGCCAGGCCAAAACCTGTTGAATTTAAAATGTTTTGCAATACAGTTTAAGAATAAAGAAAAATATTCTGATCATTCTGTTAAACAAAAAAGTCATTTTGAATTTAAAATCTACTAAAATATTTTTTGAACAGCTTTTCATTTTTGACATGAACTAACTGGAACATTGCTTATAAAAGTTGTTGAAACTTCATTTCCCCAAAAATAGTTTTGGTCAAAAAAATCCTAGCTCATTTTTTGTAGATTTGACCTTTGGATAGCATGAGGCTGGCAGACTGGGTCACCAGCTGCTTCTGGACTGTTTCCCAAAACAAGTGGCTTGTGGTGATCCAAAAACATCTCAAGACAAAAGATAAGTGGTTTTACTAACTCCAGATGACAAAATTGCTCCTCCTGTCATGCAGCTCCTGTACCCTAAACTGAGGATCACTTCAGGAATCATGGGACACAACAGAGATTGAAAATGGATTTGCCTTCAACCAGGCTTGTTAAGCACTTACCCCTCTATTATGCTTGCCTAGAGCAATGTTCAGAATTTCCTCCTTGTCCTTTGTTTTTTCTGCTAGCAAAGTAGTTTAGTACTGAGTCCCACCACTCTGTAGGGTTACCTAATTATGCCTATGAAAAATGAATTTTACCTTCTTTTCCTATTTTATCTTCATCTTTATAGCCCATAAGACAGGTGTTTATTCAGCAGGAATAATAAGGTCAGGGTCTTCTACTTTTCTTTGAAGAAGGTAACACAACGCTATCCTATTTTTTCTTGATTTAATTACCAGTTCTGTTAGGAAAGCTCTCACACAGGTTCTATTACTGTTATTTTGCTTCAGTTGCTACTTGGGGCCATTGTGCTGTCTGTTTTGGATATGCCTCCAGGCAGTTTTGGCCTGCTGAGATCTTTTTTTGACACCCTGAGAACTACTGATGAGTTTTCATACCCCTGTGGCAATACAACCTGTCTCCTTGGCAGCTAAAAATGACACTGTGCTGGTTGGACTGCTCTCCGGCATGGTTCGTGCATTCTTTTCTTGGCAGGTAATTTTCAACAGGTGTAATCATGCTCTAGGAGGCCCATGGTAGCAGCCTGTAGTACAGTAATTGCTTAAAGGAGCTGCTCTTTTAGAAGAAATGACGCTTGCATTGTCATGCAGGCTGCTGATGTTTCCTGGCACCTCTGCCCTCAAGGCAAGAGTCCAAACAACTTGTGAGAAGGCACTTTGCCATCTCAGCAGATGGACATAAGCATAAGCAGCTTAGGGACTATGTCTGTGTATCAAGCATAGGCATCGAGGGCATGGTTCCTAGCCAAGAATGCTGCAACTGCCGTTTATCTTCTGCCTACCAACCAAGAGTTGTTTATCTTCTGCTTACCAACCAAGAGTCCAGGGAATTTGTCATTGCTAATTAAGACCTGGGCTGGACTCAGTTTCAAAAGTACAAAACACGACTGTGCATAACAAGTGTCTGTCTGGCTTGAATTGAGCAGCAAGTCCTAAGAGGGGCCAAGGGAGTTTTCAGGATGAAACCTGCTCTGGGGCTGTCCAAACTGTTGGAAATGATGCCTCTAAATGTTGCTATTTCATCAGATTCAGGAAAAGAGTAAGGGAAGGGTGAATGGGGAAACCACTGTTCATATATGGGTAGATTTATATTTACTCAAAAAAGAAAAAGTAAAACTTGGCATAACAGAGGTATGTAGTTGAAATTGGGAAAAATCCTGATTGTAAATTGCATGAATTTACAGAATAATCTCAGAAAAGAAGAATTAGAGGCATTTTTGTTTTGTAATTAATATGCGAAAGAAACAACTTCTTCAAAAAAAATACTGTATTCACTGTGAGAAAACCCAGATGACCTGAGGGATCTCATCCTCTCTCAGCTCCATGAGTCAGATAAGATTACGTTACCTGAGGTACAGTGGTACTACAAGTCCCGTAACGGCTTTGAATGCCTGAACTAGAATTAAGTGGTTCACAGGCTTCATCCTTGTACAGAAAAGTAATGAAGCAGAGGATCAGGCAATGTATTATTTAAACCATGGCGTGACATAGTTCTGCTCATTGAAGACAACTGCAATATCAGATGACAGGATCAAGGACATGCTGAAAATACATTGGAAATATTCTAAAACTGGATTTTATCACTGTTATTTCAGTTTCAGGCCAAATATTCATGAATTATCATAAAATCTGTCCTCCCACTTTACAATTTTAATATAAAAATGGTCAGTAATTAGGGTAAGAAAAGAGGTCAAGCATTTTCTTTTCTGATAAAAAAGAAATTATAAATAGATAGCAGGAAAGCAATTGAATAAAAATACAAAACTAAAACTGAAAAGGATTCACTGCATGATACTTTACTGAATACCTGAAATACAACACCCTAAAAGGAAAAACTGGCTCAAAAGGTAAAAAGCCTGACACAAAAAATAATGAACCAGGCACAGCAGATTTCAGAGCTGATGTTCTCTCATTCAGGTCATTATCCACATGCTATGAGTAGTAGGACTATGTATTTTACATTGTTTTATTTCATTTGTTTTTATTTACATCCATGAAGGTAGCTTCATCAAGCCAAGTTTGAAAGACATTATGCCTATATGGAAACTGGGATATGAGAAACGCAAAAGTTCTTCAAATCTCTACAAATACATATATTCAGACAAAAAAAAAAGTTTCTATATCTTGTATGTTTCTTTTACCATGCACTGACACAAAGAAGTTAGAAATATTGAGCATCCTTTCACACTGTCTTTCCTCTCTCCTGACTTCCAATATAAGAGGAAGAGCCTACAGGGGAGCAAAACTAAAGAACAAGAACAGCTCAGACAAAGAGATGCAGCATGTTCCAGCACACTTCTCTAA
Source organism: Syrrhaptes paradoxus (assembly GCA_013400615.1). Classification (NCBI taxonomy): domain Eukaryota; kingdom Metazoa; phylum Chordata; class Aves; order Pterocliformes; family Pteroclidae; genus Syrrhaptes; species Syrrhaptes paradoxus. The sequence continues at coordinate 117,985 of VZTO01010474.1, read as the reverse complement.
TGATAGAACTAGATAAATTATATCACTTCAGAGTGTTAGATCAGAAATCTGCAGTTTTGCCCTTGTGCATTTTTTTTTACTGTGCACTTTTTCCTTCTGTAACTATTTAAAGTCTAAATCAAAGCACAGTGAAGTTAGAATTTGCTCAATGAAATAACCTTTTCTTATTTATCACACTTCAGTTTTCATTTGAATATCCTGATGACTTACACAATCACACATGAATGTCAGTTGCACCACTTCACTTATTTTCTCAGGCTGCTCATATTGCTTTGCAGCGTAGCCAGAGCACCCCAATACACCAATGAAGTAAATTAAGTTAAAGGTAAAACCTAAACTAAAACTACCATTATTGATGTTCTCAAGGTAATTCAGTCCTTCTTGTCTCCAGCTTCTGGTTTTCTTGAGAAATGTTCCTGTGTCCACTCTCACAACCTCATACACTTCTCCTCTGAGGCTTGCTCTTGCGATTCATCTTCCATTTCACAAGCCCTCCTCCAGCATAACCGTCCAGACTGTCTATTTCTATGCTGCATAACAATTCTTGTATGCCCAAGCTCCAGCAAAACAGGTCTGGCACACCAACTCTCACCTGGGACTCTTATTGCCTACCTGGAGATCAAGAGACCTAAGCTCCTGTGAAACTTGCACTAAAGAGGACTCATACGGCCTTCCATCACTAACCTCAGGCCTTCTTGGAGATTTCTTGGAAAATTGCCCTTTTTCATGTAAAATGTTTTCTCACAGTCCAGCTTCATTGCTGTCTGACCTCAGCTGGTATGCAGAGATCTGCCAGGAGAGACCGACCATCCTCACCCAGATGCTGCCACAAGGACAGGGCACGCTGGAGCCTCGGGTCTTCCTCCTGCCCTCTTCCTCCAGAACGACTAGCCCACAGTAACAAGTGTACACTTTTCACACGGTTACCAGGGAGAAAGACAGAAGAAAAGGGAAAGGAGGAGTCAGTGAACTTTCTTCTGGCCTTCTCACACTCCTGAGAAATGTATTTCAAGAATTTATTCTGTGCCATGAAGGAAGGCGGTGACAGAGGTGCTTTTTGAAAGCAGCTGGTTTAGGAAACATTAAGCACAAGGATGTGTTTGAAATGTGTCCCTGACCTACTCTGTGCTTCACGTTTTGCAGAAAAATGCTTTTATCTACTGCAGATCCACAGCTTTTAGCCCTTTCCTGAAAGAAGAGGTCTGTGACCTGTCTTTGAAATAGAGAAGCAGAGACTATTCTTTTCCTTTTAAAACACAGTTGAAAGAGGAGATGATGAAACAGCATTGAATAAAATATGAATCCTTGGAGCAGAACTCAAGCTACCCATCTATCATGTAGTGCCCTACACATGAAGCAATATTCGTACTCCTGTTATCCTACTGGCCCAGTGAATCTTGAGTTCATTTCTTTACAACAATTCAGACTCAACAGGTTGGTGGAAGAGCACTGCCCACGCATATACCCCATTAACCAGAGACACCTAAACCAGGCAAGAAATTGGGGCATGTGGGTCTCAGCTCTATAAGACAGGAAAGAAAGGTGAACTTAATTCCTTCGCAGTTACAGGCTACTGCATGTAAGGGAAATGGTAGGGTGAGACTGTCTTCCTTCTAAAGGAAAATGACATCTCCTACTGCATTTTGTCCAATCTTTCCAGTTCATAAGGCACTTAACCAGGTAGAAACTCTTGTGATTTAATCCCAGGATTATCTAATTACTAGATCTTGAACGTGAAGCCTGCCGAGTCCAAGTTATGAATTCATTGTTACTTTAGCCTGGTATCTAGACAAGGCTGAGTAAATCTGAACTCTGGCAGAAGAGGGAAAAGAAACATCCTGAAGGATAATCAGTTGCAGCTGCTCTCTGAACGGCAACAGCAAAGGGCCAGCATCCGGATCCTGACACACAGAAGGAAAAGCATGAGTTCATGGCATATTTAAGCTCACAAAAAAAGAACTGCAAAAGGGAAACTATATAATAAAAATGTCATGAGTGGTACAACTTTTTAGCTTTCTTATTAAGTAAGTGTGGCCCAGCAAAGCAAGTATAATCTGAAGTGTGGGTTCACTAGTTAATACATTAAGTAAATTCTCGGTTCAAAATTCCACTGGGAACAATAGTCATTAGGCACTGTCACCTACTGTAGATGATTATGAAGGATCTTAATAGAGGAAGAAGCTATTAAACAATTCATCTTAATACCTGCTGTCTCATGGTCTACAAAAAGAGATATGATAATTTTCCATGATAAATTTATCTCATAGAAAAGGAAGAACTGCTACTTGCTACAGATTTTTGGCTGGTTGTTTTGTTGTTTTTTTTTTTCCACTTGTCTTTTTTGCCATTTCACTCTATACACTCTGCAAACATTTGCTGCTGGAGAGGAGGAATATATTATCTACTGAACCAAACCAACAGTTCACGTAGTTCTATTCCCTGTCCTTGGTGGTGGTCATTCTGAGTTACCTGACACAGAACAGGATGGAAGATGTACAAGAAATCCTAACTAAAAATTCTGAACTGCAGGCTCAATAAGAAAATTCTGGCTTCTGCTCAGGACAAATATGCCCTGAAACCTAATGATTTATAATCATTTCAATATTGTATCCCATTAATATTTGTCAGTTTTTTCCAATTTCAATTCTGGTAGCTTGGTAATACTGAGACTCTTTCAACTCATATATTCCTAAAGAATATTTTGCTCATGTATTGCATTCTCCAAGTTCACCAGCACATGAGTTAAACTGATTGAAAACCAGGTTGCTTTCCATCTTCTACCAATAAACGTGATTTAATACATTAACTATATTAAAAACCTATCTTTGAAGATCTTGTTAAATAAAGAGCTAGAGAACCATTACTAACAGTTTTTCCAGTAAAACTTATTTTGGCTCATGGTCTGGTCTAATATTCCAAACCACAGTAAATACAATCTGCATTTGAAGAGCAAGCCACTAGCTTTTTGTTTAACAGCTGTCTGTCTGCTTCAGTTTAGATTCCCAAAGTCAGATGCAAAGCTCTCATGTTGCCTCCCTTCCACTGGACTGCTTTGTTTCGATAAATTTTCCCTATGACCAGCCCCTCCTTTATGTTTCCTAAACCAGAAATGAAGCATGGATTTGTAACATAAGCACTAGGTCTTCATACTGGTGAGCCCAACATAGGCAGTCATACAAATGTTTTTTGCATCCTGTTCAACTTTAGTGTGGGGGAGATCTGATTTCTCCCCACACTTCCTTCCATTATTCTGGAAACGTGAAAAATCAGCGGCCTTGATTATGCATTTTGTCAAATAGATCTTGATGAGATGTGTATCTGGAAGGATATTTGACTAGTTCTGCATCTGTACTCTCCAGCAGAAGCAGCTCATCAGTTTAGCTCATATATTTCGGCAGAAAGAGCAGGATGAAATGTCATGAGGCTGCACTGGATTATATGCAAGGTTTCCTGACCTAATTCACTTTAATTTTTCCTTCTTTCTTTTTTCCCTAGTGCAGTATGCTTCAGTAAACCTAATATCTAACTTTCATAACTATTTTGAAAAGTATAAATACCTCTTCTATGAAGCAGTACGAAAAGTCTTTGCATCACAAGCCTTACAAAGAGACGCTGAAAAAAAATCTTTCATTAAAAGTGCATTAGGTGTTAAATGAATCTACAAAACCACACTCAGAGACCCATATATTGCCTGTATGGGGAATAAGATACTTAAAGTTTGTGGCTGGCAATCTGTTATTTAAATGGAACATTAATGTAATAGAAAGTATCTGCTTGTATCAGCAAGACTACCATCATAAACTTTACAGAGTAATCTCTTGCTGTTAATAGCATTTCACAAGAATCACCACGGACAGCACAGCAAACATCCACTGTAGCAATATAGAGCAATATCCAGTGGATTGTCCTTTCTCTTCAATTAAATTAACGCAAATCTAGAGAGGGATTATTTTAAAAGGTCAACACTTGAATTCTGGATCTCCCCCAAAATATGAGGGGAGGGTACCAATCTGACCCAGATTTTCTATTTTGTCTGCAAAAAATTGAGAACTCACCAACACTGAAATCTGCTACTAAGTATACAAGGAAAAAAGAAATGTTCTCAGGCATGGAGTGTGGTTTCTCCCCCTTACATTAACAGTATGGAATTTAAGTTAAACTTAATGGATTAAGATGTGTAAATTCAATTGAAGTTTCCAAGCCAAATCCTTAACAAGTGTAACTCAGATAAAGTTCAGACTTAAAGGTCACCAAACTAACAATATGAACTACCAGGGGGTAAAAACAACCACAGTAAGAAGGAACAAATTACTTAGCTATGTCATTTCAGCAACCAAATAAGATATCATGTTTCAGTAATTTTAGCAATAGCAAGGCTTCAAGTAGCAGTTAGCAAGATGCTTCTGAAAAAAATAAATTCTTATTCTCTTGGTGTCTGAAATATTCGAGGATTTTTTGTCTTGATGTTTTGTTTCATCTTGTATCACTGCAATACCTAACCAGAAAAATATCTGATTTCTAACAGTCAGGCTTCATTTAGATTCCATGAATGAATGGTAGGTAAGGGCTTTTCTGACCACCCTCAGGTTAGAATTCCTTCATATTTTCCTGCCTCCATATTCCCGTACAAGTCTGCAGTACTTCACACTTAAAAACCACTATGATTCACAACCCAGACATTCCTTCTCCCTTCCCAGCGATAGGACTTACACAGTGTGTTCTGAGCATGTTCAACCCAATGAAAGAGAGGAGAGGAATATTTATTTGCATACTGGACAATTCAGACTAAAAAGCTTCAACACTCATACCTAAAAACCCTTCCAGTTGGACAGTATCCCATTGAAAAATACAAGATGAGTGGTTCCCAGTCTTTCCTTGTGAACCTCTTACTTTACATAGAAAAATTACAAATATTTGTCATTAGTTTGATACAGATTCTTGGAATTCATATGGGATAAAAGCAAAATGAATTGAAGTCCATGAGGAATTTAATATTTGTTTCTTAAAACAGAGGAAAGCTGATGAGGGCCATGAGAGACAAGGAGCTCTCCAAAGGCACTGACATCTGGGCCCTTCCCTCTGCTCGCCTTTCCTCATCACCCAGCTGCTTTACCATTTCTGCATGCTGACCTTTATAAATCCATTTTTTTTTAGGTAAATACTAGGTCCAAGTATTGGGTGACAGAATTTACAAACATATCTCTGGGTTGTGAGCTCATCTAGCCCTCTGGGTATGAAAAGTCAAGAATTATGTAGGTTAGTACTGCAGCAACAGAAATCCCCTTGAGAACCGACCCTCAGTGTCTCAGTTCTGTGTTGCCTGAAGAAGGGCATGGGTCAGGTTATTCCCCAGAACAAAACATAATAAAAACAATAATTTTTTTGCCACGGAAATCACCACTGCCTGAAACAAGAAGGAAATTGTAATCTCTAATTGTGTGTTGTCAGAAACAAGTATTTTTCCCAGTTCAGTATAATGGGGAACAGTAGTGACAAACCGATCCCACATCTGAAAACATGACTTACTGTCTCCTTTTTCTGACTTTGAAAAGACTGGAAAGCCTTTGTCTTATTAATAGGGCATACTTTTTTAGAAGTACAAAGCACATATTCATCCAGAATATTTCTAGATTAGATTTCAGGACAGACATAAATCTATAATAGAAAATACCTCAGCAAGCAGCTACAATTTGATTGTACAAAATGCTTCTGAGTAATACTTAGCAGATTCTGCTGAAAATTTTTTAAAGGCTAAAATCAAATCTAATCTAAGCAAAAACAATTCAGCTGAACTTCCTGGAGGAAAGGATAGGCAGGTGGTCCACTTACATGACATGGGATTTTCAGAAATATGGATGTAAGTTAGAGAGGCCTCCACTCCAAAGTCACTGAGCACTTGGAAAAGCCATTTAAAGTAAAATTTTAATAAGCACATTGATGACTTAGGAACCTAAATTCCCTTTCTGAAAGTGAGGTAGGCACTGACAAGCTTAACTCTCCTAAAAATGTAAGTGACTCAACACCATAATTCCCCAATTCTCATGCACATAACCAACATGAATTAAGCTTTTTCTCTTTTAAGGAACAGAATTATTGAAAAGGACAACTATTTTTCTACTAATATCCACGGAAATAAAGAGACCATACATACTTTCTACAAACTCTATTTTTACGTGTGAGTCTGAAATTATTTCAACTTGGAGTTGGTTAAAGGTATTTTTTTTTTCAGTCTTGCAGTTTGAGCAAGATCACCTCCACAGCTGTAGGCAGTTTGTAGTAGCTTTCACAAAGAGCATCAAAATGAAACCAGAAAATACAAATGCTTATTATGAAAATGTTTATATTTAGAATGGGGGCAAATATTTTAAATAGTTATTTCCACAAGAAGGGATAGCCAGAAAAGGAAGAAGGTGGCAATACACATGTTCACACCTCTTGCAAGCTGGGAAAAAGAAAGGCAATTTTAGTTTCTTTCTACAGATCCATTTTGGGTAGTCTGCCAAAATCTTACCACAAAAGCCCCACTCCCCTTCTGCCAGGTAAGGGGGCTACAAGTGAAGCAGGGCACCCAGACTCGTATTTCCTTCCCTTGCCATGCTGTGTGATAAATGGTCTAACTTGCTGCTTCCTCAGCCTCACCATGGAGCTGCCTGTTAGGAACTTGCCTTTCAGTTTTGCTTTTTCCTTGCAACCAGAAATATCTTCAGTGCCTTCATTTCTCAAGAGGCTTTTCCATCAGCTAAATATTTAAAAAAAAATTTCCCCAGACATTTTCTAACATTCAGCAATCTGCTGAGTTTTGGAGCAGATAATTACTTATTTGAGCACAGACTTCCTTTTTTTCATTTTTGTACAGTGCTTTGCACAATAGGAGCCTAATTATAGTAATGGGCCTTTGCCTCTATGGGACATGAAAGGGTCATTCCAGAGGTTTGGGCATTTCCATCTGTGCCAAGCCTCTAACAACCTCTTATTCTCAAACATCCCCTAAAGCCCAACAATATTTAAGGATCTAGTAGATCACTAAGGATCTAGTTGAGACAATAATATATTAACTCAGAAACCAGTCTGGTGCTATGAATTCATATTTTGTTTCCTGACAGGTTCCTTGTCTAAAAGAACTGCATTAATCTAATCTTTTGAACATAACTTTTTCCTCTTTCATATAAAATACACATTGTGACAAACTAATACCAGTACTCATACCCGAACTTGAAAGATAGAAATTTAGGACACAATGCTTGCAAACTCAACCAGATTACTTGAAGCACTAAGGTACTTGCTAAAAAAAACACCCAGCAAGGTCTCCTAAACTTGTAAATAAATGTTATTGAAGAATACTCCTGAGAGCAAGTGTAAAAAAAAAAAGAAAAAGGTCATCAATAGTATATTTTAAATCAATGAGCTGTTGTAGTAGGGGAATTTAGTGATGCTTGTGCCCTTTCTGACATTACAGTGCTTGCCGTGCTTGCTTTGTCTGTTCACAGCCTGTAATCTTTGCTGTTTCTATATTTCAAGCTGCTGATGAAACAGCCTGAGGAAGACTGGAAATACCTCTTTGAAACGCACAGCAGGATTTCTCAAAAATGAACCAACAAAACTTTGAGAAAACTTTGCTGCAGAACCAAAAGCAAGAGAAAACTATGAGCATTACAAGCATAAAGATATTTTGACAACTGGAAAATGCTCAGATAGTATTAAAATGGAGGGCAAATAATTGCCTAAAAAATAATCAAGTATGGACAAGAGTCCATTCACAGATATAATATTCCCCCAACAAAAAGTAAGTATTTATCCTTTATTGTTTTTTCCTCCTCACATGTAACCAGCTTCTACAATAGCAGGACAGCTAACCTGGTCTACATTGCCATGGTCTACATTGGAAGATAAAGGGGTCACTTTAAACTATTTCAGTTGCAGAAGATCACTTCGTGAAAGTGCACAGCAAGATTTTTCTGTCTCAGATGAAAGCCTGGAGGTTGGGGGAAGAGCAATTGATGATGATCTCGAACTGATGACTTCATGGCAAGGAGACAAATAGGAAGTCTTCTGTAGCATCATGCTACCAGAAAATTAGAACATTCTTTCTCACAAGGTTTTGTTGATATTTTATTATCCATGACATTTCTGTTAGTACCCTGTGTGCAAAAGATGGAGCATCACACTACAAAGCCTGTCATGAAAAGCAATGCCAGCCAATGTTGATTTCATTTAAAGGTAACAACAGGGGAAAAGAATGAGCAGAAACCCACCACTCTTCTTTGCTATAGTTAGGATTTCCCTATGGACCTTCCTTGCCAAGAACAGTGCTCTAGAAAATTTTTTCCCTCTTTCTGTTTTTGCTACACCTGTAAAAGAAGAGGACTGTCAGCATGCAGCAATCAGTACTACTTTCTAAAATAGATGGTAAAACTAACCTGCTTGCAATAGCAGATACCTGGAACCAGTGATGTGGGGACTTTCCTCCAGCCCTGGATTCCCCTAGATGATCATAGAGTATTCAGAAAGAAAGCCCAAATATGTTTCAGTTATTTTTCTAGTTACTTAAAAAGAAGAAGTTTAAAGTTTCAAGCCTTGTGAGGCCTATCAAGAAAAACTTCAATAAAAGAGGAAAAGAACTTAGCAGATCCTGAATGATGTACATCACTAGAGGATAAACTATAATTCAGTGTCTCAGAGTAGTATTGTACAAAAGCAATACACTGTCAATGCCACCTACAGACAAACTGAATTACAAAGAACCTGGGACAGTACCTGCAACACCTGTCTCTGGAACAGCTGGTCATTACCCAAGGACATTGCCCACTTGGCACGCAGATACTTGTGAGCTCTCTGCAGCAGAGACCAGCTTGTTCTTCTGTGTATTCTTATTATGCAACACTGCGCATAAGGCAGTCTCACTTCATGACTGAGGCACTGGGATTCCCTGGTGCAAATACAAATAAACAAGCCCACCAAAAAGCACTGTATGCACCCTTGACACTTTTCATGGCTTCTTCTGAAAATAGAACCCACTCTGTATATGACAGTGTTCAGTCTTTCTAACCATTCCGCTTCGCAGTCTGAGAAATGTGGCAAGATGAGAGGGTTCCTATTGGAATTAGAATTATTCATCAACCTTGAGCCACCTCAAGCTTTTAAAATATATTTTTTAAAAAGGGAACGTTTAGTTTTACCTTGCAAAGTGCGAGCTTTACCTGCACTCTATTAACAAAGACTCTTAAAGCCGAGTTTCAGCCTAACGCTTGACAGGTAAGGGGCGATGCCAAACACCCCCCGCTCCAGCCCGACCCGCCCGGGCGCGGTTTAACCCGGGCGGGAGCAGCGCGGGCTGCCAGCGCCCTCTGCCGGCTCCGCGCCGCCCGAAACCCCCGCAGCGCGGGGCAGCGTGCGGATGACAGGCCGCAGATAGTGAAAAAACAAAACAAAACAAAAAAACACAACCCCCCCCCAAAAAAAAACCAAAACAAAACCCAAACAAACAACCTCCCCCCCCAAAAAAAACCCAACCAAAAACCAAAAAAAAAAAACCAAACCACAAACCCAGTCCCTCTTACTAAGGCTTACCTACCGTAAACCCAGTTTTATCTCTGTGCATTTTAAGACATGCGTGTTTTCACTTCATATCAGCATAATTTAGTCTGTGCACACTCCACCATTTCCAGAGTCGCTTACCCGAACGGCTCCCCTGGCACCATGTGCGTGACAGCAGCTGCGCATGTGAACCATAATAAATAACCCGTGAAGAAGAGCCACCTCCGTGGGAGATCCAGATCAGCATCCACGCTCTGCTCGCGCTCACGCAGATGGATGGCATTTTCTTGATCAAGTTTCCTGCCCATGAGTAGAGGATTTTAAGTAATGCCTGCTGTATCTGCACAGCTACACTTGGGGAGCACAATAGGGACCCCACACAACTTGCAGGGCCTGGCAGCCAGCCCCGTCCCCCTGGCCCAGCCAGGCGCAGGGAAGCCAGGGGGCACTGGGTGTGGGACAGTAACGGAAGATTGTCAAGGAGGATTGCAAACATGCCCAAGTGAGTTGCAGCTGGGGTGTCAAAAAACACATATATCCTACTAACTGTTGTTTCGCCTTGTGTGCTTGACAGTTAGAACCTCTGTGCGTGCATAGAATCATAGAATCACAGAACAGCTTAGGTTAGAAGGGACCTTAAAGATTATCTGGTTCCAACCCCCTGCCATGGGCAGGGACACCTCCCACTAGCCCAGGTTGCTCAAAGCCCCATCCAGCCTGGCCTTGAACCCCTCCAGGGATGAGGCATCCACAGCTTCTCTGGGCAACCTGGGCCGGTGCCAGGTCTGGGTCACAGCGAGCACAACACTGGCTCTTGATTACAAAAGCTGATGGATAAAGACTATTAGGTCTCCTTGGCTGCTTAGTATCCAAATTAAATACTTTCCTGCATCACCCACAAAGAGCTTAAACAAACTCTGAAGTGGATTAAGCAGCTAAGAAAAGGAAAACTTCCTAAATCTGGCATGATGGAATTAATAAAATAGTTTGTTTAAAATATGAATAAGAATCTCAAAGCAGCCATGTAGTTCCTTAACTGTAACATCCCCAGGCTGCTCCAGTGCCCAGCCAAAGCTCAGAAATTAACATCTCACAAACAGAAAACTTTAGCATTTGTTATCTCATGTTACAAATTTATATTGAAAACATATTTTAGTAGTCATGCTTAATGCTGACACCTTGTTTCCACTGCAGATACAATTTTTTAAAAAAAAAGATGAAAAAATAAAAACATGATTATATGACATAAGGACGCCATTGGGACTTTGCAAATAGTCCCTTTATTAGTTTCCTTATGAGGATACTGAGTACCTAAGAAATAACACACTAAAATAGAAATTTAAGTCACTGGAAGGTTTGAATTCTAGCAGGACTGCTTTCACTTGTTATAAAAAGAACAGAACAAATTTCCCAAAATGTTTAATGTCAGTACTTGCAGTTCTCCTTTCACAACAGCAGGAGAAAAAAAAAAAAATTGTTTAATGCCCAAAAATGACATCTGTGAAAAAAATCTGTGCTAAAAAGGATGAAAAGAACATCTAGTACAGAAATGCCCTTAATAGACTAAATTTACACTATAAACCCCCTTTCTACTCAGTTTGTATAATAAAGAAAATTATGTTATTGATACTAGTGTTAAACCAGCTCTGTGTGGTATAGTAAATCAGACTCATGCTATGCTAAGCAGATGGAACGATTTCTGCTACGTGCTAGATAGAGATCGTATCAGTTAGCCATCCGAGAAAGTGTTATCAGCACATTCATCCCTGGCATCTAACTTTCATTTCAGGGCATCACTAAAATCAGTAGCTGGGATTTCAAAGGGTTGAGAAAGAAACCAGATCTCCAGAACATTCTTTTGTTATACAGCCCATTTCAGATAACCCTTGCCACATATTTGAAGCTGTTGCTGCAGGCAGAGAGCAACGGAGGGAATTCATGCAGCAGCCATCTTCCCAGAGCAGCATTTGAAATTTCACTTGAGGAAGCACACAGCAGACTCAACCAAATTAACATCTTCATCATTATTGACACTACAAGATTTATTACTCCCTGTTCAATCTAAAAAGATTCCCTGGGGAAATTTTTAAGGGGTGCTTGCTTTATTAGTTGTTATTGAGTTGGACCATTTGACAGCTTGTGGGGAAAGTCTGAATAACAAAATCCTTTGTAGAAAGAGATCAAGAGACCCCTGGTGACTGATACGGAGGACATTGATTTTATTCTAGTATGATGCATTTAGTTTCCATTGCTAAAAGAATATAGCAGATTAATTTATAGAATAAATAGCAACTCTATGGACTGTATACACAAAAGAGTCTGACCAGGGCTGTGATAGAACCTGGAGCCCTGCAGCGCACGTAGCTCTCGTTCCCCAGTAAGCAATAAATTTCAGCAGGACTACTACACAGAGCTGTATTAGCGTGGGGAGGAAGCACTAGGCATGAACTCTACAGCTCCTATGCTTGATATTCACAGAAACATTCCATTAGTGTACTACAGTGGCTGTGAGGTGGGGAGAGAAAGACAAAACACAAGGTTAAGCACTGGTAAGACTGGAACTATTTTTTTCTGAGTGGTTATGAGAAAAACAGAGAGAGCCTAGGAAAGCTGAGACAGGAAAGATTGTAAGTTTAATGAATTCACTGAAACAACAGAACATTTATAGGACTACGCACAAAGACACCAGCTTCCTGCAATATGCTGATAAGAAGAACTTTTAGAAAGCAGGAGTGCATGAAGTTTACCTGATTACACCACCAGCATCATTTGTTAATTGCCATAACCTGTAATTCCCTCATTTTAGATTTAGTCAGTCATCAAAAGTTGTATCCCTGCTGTCAGAATGGTTTTCATTCCCAAATAAAGGGTTGGTGAATATTCCCATTACAACCAGAAACAACACGTAGTGGAAGGACATAATGTACTCAAGAGGTGATTGAAATCAAACTCACTGAAGCTTGAACTAAAAGCTGAGGATTTTTTAAAAGGACTTAAAATATGTCCTTAAAAAAATGCCTCAAAAAGTCTGAGGTCTTTCAACTTCCAATGAAGTCTCTGCTGGATGGGCAGCAGCTATACATATTCTAGACTGAGAACTGGACTAAGAGACCTTTCTACCATGGTTCCAAAAATTCCCTGTCTTCATGTATTTATTTTCCACTCCCTGGTCCCCTGGCAAATGTACAGTTGTAGCGACCTGGTTGATCATCCCTACAATTCCAACCTGCAACAACTGAGAGCATGCAAAATTACCATGTGAAGGAAGCAAAGGGCTTTTATTCAAATTCTCTGAGCATTTAGGGGCATATAAGACCTGAATTGTCTAATGCTAGAGTTCATCCAAAGCTGAATATGAATCGATCATTAACCCCACATCTGTGCAACATACCAGGCTTTGGCAAAAAAAAGGGCTCCAGGCAAATATTCAGATTATACAAACCAAAGGAAGCCTGCAATCTGCTTCTCCAAGCACACCAAGGTTACTCAGCAGGAATAGCATTTGTCCCACTGTTTTTCTACCCATCTATACTTTGTTGTGTACAGCTACTGTAATTACACTTAACCCTCTCTGTGTTACATATGCTAATGCAATTTTCTGTAATGTGTTTGAGTCATCCATAATTCACTCCTGCCTTTCTAGCAGAAAGCTTTATGCCTGTGGGGCTGGAACATACAGTTGGTTTTCCAATATGCCAGATGAATACCCAAACCAGTGGATTACAGTCAGTTTCCTTAACCTTGACTCTGTTGTCAACAAGTCTATAAAACAAAAGAGTTTTAATAGCAAGAGATACCATAGAGTAGGAGGTACTCACAAGCAATAGCCTAACTCCCCATTTCTGGTGATCTGGCTCTTCCCCACTGCCAGGTTAATATCCTTGTCACTGACCTACACAATTACCTTGTGCTAATTTTTTCTTGTTTTGGCCAAAATGAGAAAAATCCTTTTTCCAGAACAAAAATAGTCTCATGAATAGTAAACTTCTTACTAAAAGCATGGACTTCAAATGATTAACATTAACTTTTTAAAATCAATGTTGGACTGTCAGTTTGAATGATACATCTGTTGTTCCAGGTCTGAGACCAAAAAAGTCAGTGACTACAAATCTCAAAAGAATAGCTAAAATAGACAGAAAAATTATTGCTGCGTGTTCTCCAAATGAGAGCTTTGCACATTGTTGTGGTTTAACCCCAGCCAGTGATAAGCACCACACAGTGGCTTTCTCATCCCCCCTTAATGATTGTAATGATTTAAATAATAAAATAAAATAAAACAAAATAGAATAATAAAATAAAAAATAAAAATAAAATAATAAAATACTACTGCTGCTAATAATAATAATAGTAATAATGAATTATAATGAAAAAGAAAACAACAAAAACAAAAGCCAAGAAAAACAAGTGGAGCAACTGCTCACCACCCTCCCACCGATGCCCTGCCAGTACCCGAGCAGCGATTGCACCTCCTGACCAACTCCCCCAGCTTATATACTGAGCATGACATCTTATGGTATGGAATATCCCTTTGCCCAGTCTGGGTCAGCTATCCTGGCTGTGTCTCCTCCCAGTTTCTTGTAGAGGAGAAGCTGGGAGGGCAGGGGCAGTAGGAGAAGCTCAAAAAGTCCTTGGCTAAATGTAAGCATTGCTTGGCAACGACTAAAACATCAGTTATCAACATCATTCTCAGCTCAAATCTAAACCACAGCCTCATACTAGCTACTATGAAAAAAATTAACTCTATCCCAGACAAAACCAGCACACTCATCTTCCTAACTAGTCTGCTTACAGGAGGAGCAATTCCAGGGAGCTCCGTGGGGTACCACACTGCAATTCCATCCCTCACCCACTGCTGTACGCTGCGAAAGTGAGACAAAGCACGAACACTTTTTGAAAAGCATTTAACAATGAAGGAAAGGAAAAACAGCCTTCTCACATTAAACCAAATCAGAATACCAGCTTCAAGAACCTAGCCCCAGATGACTACACCTAGCAAACTGGATGATCATATTACAGTAAGCGACAGACATGAGTATCCTACAGCAAGAAGTATCCTGCAACCAAGGAGCAGCACATGAGATCAGCCTCACTGAAAGAATGATTGATTGCAAGCAAAGAAGAAAGAAATTACACAGGATAGTTTTTTCTGGATACAGTATTCTTCTTTGTGCTCTGTAAACCCAAGTCAAAGCTTCTGGGAATGTAAGATGCCAATCTGAAAGAAATGAAAATGATTTCTAACCTGTCACATCAAACCCTTATATAAAAATATTTCCATTTGCTGTGTAATGCCTGTAATGCCTAAAGATCTCAATTATATTTGTTTTCTGGTTGATTCTCCTCATCTAAGAGAGATGCACTGCTATCTAAAAATGAATGCTTCTGACAGGCTTTTTCTCTTTTTCAATGACATTATAACAGTAACAAAAAGTCTTGAGCCATTAACTTTAGTGCAATTTTTTTTCTGAAAATGGGCAAAAGAAACATTTCAGGATTAGGTCCATAGAATTATACCACATTAGATTCAAATAGATAAATATTTATTCACCGTGAATTATATCTTAACATTTCCAAAAGGACTGTGCTGGAAAAAGGATGACAGCATGAGCAACAGCCCAGAGCAGTCAGATGCTGAAGCATTTTAGATATTCAAATGTTAAATGTCAAATACTTGCAGACAAAGAGACAGGGATGCATTCAAAGGTGACATAAAATACTTGCTGCTCCTCAGGGGTAACTGCTGCACACCAGGAGACTATCGAGCCAGCACCTGTCCCCTGAACCAGCAATCTCTGGTTCAGACAGCAGGAAATCTAGTTTTGCTAGGAAGGAAAAGGGAGAAAACGTGGCTGTGTAGGCAAAGCAGAAGGTCAGTCACAGAAGCAGCAAAAATTCTGTTGCCATACCCTAATTTCCTTCTTAAGGGAAAAACATTGAAAGTCCAAGAATGGGAAAAGTTATTCTGATATGGCTGGGAAGAGAATGATAAATTAACCTGAGGTTACGAGGGAAGGCTGGTTAGGGATGAATGCAAGAAAGAGGGATATCAGGATCTGGTGGAAAGGGAACAGACCTGGAGCTGGGTAAGAAGAGCTGGGTAGCACCAGATGGACAAGAAGAGGGAACTTATGTGGAGAATGCAAAGGCTCTTTAGTTACGTGCCAGAGGAATTCTCAATAAAAGAAAGTTTGGGAATTACTGACATAAAACACTGTACATGATACAGCAGTGAACCTACATGAATTACTATTCAGATTACACATAATTTTCACTCTGTGTAGAAGTGTGAGACTGTAACAGGAAAAGAACAAAATAAGAGCTGTGAAGTGTGAAAGAAAGAGGGGAGAACTTGTTTTTCTCGGGTTATGCTTTTTACATACGGAGATGAAAACTTTTTCACTCTGAAATAATAAGAAAAACAGTTAAAAAACTACAAAGTTGCCATTAAAAAATAGTACCTTCTGGATTGATTCACAGTATTACGCGTGTCCAAGTAGGATTGGGAGAGCTTAATGGAGACTGAATAGAGTCTTCTATTAGGAAGTACTTCTCCTATCCATAATCTTTTCCACCTTGCTCTTTGATATTGTAGGAAGAGACATACACAAGCAGGTAAGAGTTACAGCAGCCTGTGAAAATTATTTGGAACATTGTGAAACACCATTTCATGTATTTTTGCTTTGGAAAGTAAGCTTTACGTGTGGAGAATTGCAAACTGTATATTAGGTTAGGTCTTCTGATTTTGCAAGTGGACATTTTGCTAATAAATGACAAAACTTATTTATCTTCAAATATCACAAAATTATTAAAGGCCTGCTGTTGACCCTGACAACATATGTGATTGTGCTCAATCAGAGAATATGAGCCCAAATCTAGTGGTAAAGTGTGATCTTGAAAATGAAATCAGAACAAAGACTCAGTTGTCTGGTTAAAAAACATTGCAACAGAAGAAGGAGAGATTTTAAACATGCAGATAGAAAAAAAAAGATGGACTCTTAGACCATTAGCATTTTTTAAGGGCTGTGGTATGGAGATACTAAACCATAAGCAGACAGTCAGAAATATTATTTTAAAATAGCATGGATGCTCGTAAGTGCAAGGAAAAGAAATGCTCCGCCTGTTTCAGTTTTCATTTGAGCATGACAGGAAATGTGTGGGGACGATATCACCTTTAAAAACAGAAACGGAGGGATGAAACTTAACAACTTCACTACTTTGTGAATGTACAAAGGAGATTAAGAAAAAACTCTGCAGCAGTCCAAGGCAAAGTTATCTGATACAAATGGCACCTCACTGGATAATGATTGATAAGAGCAGTGACTACTGACAGTTTTAAAAAACGTCATTCTATTTTAATTCTCAATATGTCAGACCCAGGAAAATTAAATCACATCAGAAACCATAGACCCATTACTAAAATGCCAATTTTTGTGAAACTTTTCCTCACTAATTTTTATGGAGAGATTAACTGAAGCCTACTCCATTACCCTGAGTCAAACAACTTTTAGGAGAACATCAGACAAAAATTTTGGGGGCTTTCATCTGAAATTTTAAATATACTTCCCAGCCAATAAATGTTTTCATTTGATATTACATTTTTCTTATATATTTCTTCTACTTTTTTTTCACTCTCTTCCTCATGGGCTCTGCTTTTTTCTGTTTAGAATGTGTACAAAAGTTATTAGATCACATAGATTTTATCCTACTATTTACACTTCTTACCTTAAAGTACTGATTTCTAGATACATCTTCTCTATTTAAATTTGTCACTTTACTTTTTGCCTGATTCTTCCAATTCTGTTTTATGCAGCTAAGGGTACCCCTGCGTTTCACAGCTCCTGCTGCTCCTGGATGCTTATCACGTTCACAGAGCTCACACAACTGATCTGTATGCCCAGCCTGAGCTGTGGCCAGGACAGGCAGGCCAGCTGGGGGCAGCCCCAACAACTTTGCACAAGGGTTCCCCTGGGTGGGGAGATAAGTGCTACATCATTCAGACAGGATCTGGGATAGGGATCAACTAGGGCTAGGGACTGGGGAAAGGCTGGAAACCATATGGTCACTGTATCTCACACAATTGCATGGAAAAGGTGTGAAAACAAGAAGGAAACTGAATGGCTGCAACAACCAAGAGCTACCATCTCCCTTATCAGTTTTATTAGAATTAAAACCAAGACTTTATCAAGTAGGACTGGATAAAGGCTGACGTCATCCACTATTTAATTTACCTCCCTTCCAGCATGCATTAGTGTTACTACATCCTTCGGGGTACAGAGCAGCACAGACATCAACGTCTCCAGAGAGCAGCAGCTTGGAGCATGCAGCTGGGTTAGGAGATGGTATCAGCCAGTCCACAGCCCCAAGAATCTGGGAAAACCTGTGTGTGCTTGGGTAGGGTTGGTCATTGCAGAAACACCTTAGTCACCTTCCTTTCTGCCTAGGATCATCACACAGCCTTCCCTAAGGCAGACAGCCCTACACCACCTCATCTTGCTTCCTCCTATAAACTAGTTTCTAACTTTTTCTCCTTCTCTCCCTGTCTCCATAAAAAACTGCACATTGTTTTCTTTCTTGGCCCATCTATCTTCACTCATTTCTGCTTAGAAATGCTACCTTCAGCCAGTCACCTAGACCACTCTGTAAGATACAAGGTCTTTGCAGCTTCTTCTCTCTGCTGTTGCAAAGAAGGAGGAGAATGGGAATGCTCGCAAAGAAAGGGAAAATGGGAAGCTGCACAAGCTTCTGAAGGATGGAAAACTTCAACCAAGCCATTGGAGCTAGGCTGCAGAGACTACCCAAGAAGAAGGGCTGAAAAGAGATGATGTAGATTGATCCTTTGATGTCAGAGAAGCCAACATAGAAAGATGCTTCCTTCGTTTAAGTTGTTTATATGGGTGCTGTATTTGTGCACTGCATTGAATGGAAGCTTTGAAAACTAGGTGTAGGTCTACCAAATATGCAGAATGTAACAATAATATGTAACAGCAAATGTGAAACATCTCCTTAAAGCCCACATTATAACTACAGCTATTCTTGGAGAATTTTATAAACAGCAGAGAGGAATACATTCATTCAATACTGCCCATAGGATTAAACAAACACTTGTACCATTATTTTTATTACTCTCACCAGCCTGCCAGCTAAATAAGTTGTGCTTGAATATCTCACACAAAATTACTTGTGCTCTAATACCTTGCCTCATTAATATGAATATTGAAGGGCTTATATTTTTTAAGAATTTTTGACAAAGCTGCTAATCTATTTATATGCTTTTATTAATCTCTTTATGTGTTTTTATTCACTTCGTAATAAAATATGTAAACAAGGACAGGTAAAAATGTGCCTGTCTGGGAGATGCACGAGTCACTAAAAGGTGTGTACAAAAATTGTGGTTAGCATAAATTTATTTGTGATGACATAAGTGCAGGTTCTTGCTCTCTTGTAATTTTATGGTACCTTTATCATTCAGTTCTGCTGTACTGTCTCAGCTGATTAATGCACACTGAACTGAACCAAATTTTGCAATATTTTTGATAGAGCTATTGAGCTCCCTGCATCATTTCAGTGCTCTGAAATGACACATTTGCCTCATTTACCCACACCACAAGCCTCTGTGTTTAAAAAATAATAAAATTCAGCTTTATCTATTTATCATTCTGGGATAATCAACAGCTATAGATAGGTAAGAAACAAATGAAGCATGAGCTGTCAGCAGATCCAGTTTCACTGGAGAAAACAGTTTTACCACCAGAGGGCACCAAGCCCGGAGGAACTAAATTGTCTATAAAAGGACAAGAGAAAATGGATGATTTCACTAGAAGCACACAGGAATTACACTGAGATGATGCCACTTCTTATCTTAACATTGTCATTTAAGAGCCGGAGCTGATGAAGTGGCCTTATCCCATCCCTACTGCATTCAATAATCTTCTATGTGAGCATACCTATCAGTGCACAGCCCATCAGGATTAAATACTGATCTTCACTCATGCTGTTTAGGAGCAGTTTAGCAAAATCAATGGACCTATAGCCACGAGGCATGATGACAATGAAGAATCATGCCTCAGACATTGTTAGTGAATAGATTTTGTACATATTCAAGCATCCTTAAGAATGTCTTTACTAGCAGGGGAAAGACGAATTATCTCTTCTCCCCAAAACACACCAAAGTAAATTTTTTTCTGTCATCTCTTTTTTTGTGGTTTCCTTGGATTATTTTTTTAAGAAGGCTTTGATGGCAGATGTAAACTGGGCAATCCAGTTATGGGAGTGTAACTGCAAAATTACAGAACTAAAATGTCTGCTCGTGCTTAAAACGGGATACAGACTTCTGTTAAGATTACCTTGATCTCTAGCAGCTCTCTCAGGACCACTGCTGCTCATGCAGAAGGCACACAGCCGGTGTCATTGCTTCAGGCTCTCTTCCTCCAGCAGCCAGCGCTGCAGGGACGTGGCTGGGTTTAGCTGGGACCGCACCCATGCAGTTTCCTTGCCCTGGGGAGAGTGCAAACCCGGTAGTTGATTTTAGATCTACTGTTGCAAATGTGCAGTAATTCGAGCCAATACAAAGGTAGATTATAGCCTGTAAAGTAATCTATTTGTTTAGGCATCATAGGTACTATCCTTACCTGCACCGCTTACTGCAAACAGCTGACTAACTAAAAAGTGATAGAGTAGAAAAAAAATGCAGTGAGTAATAATGGACTTTTGCGTATTACATAAAGCTTTTTACTTCCTTTGAGAAGTGTTTGTGTTCTGCTGCCTTGCACTGCAACTATTTATGGCACTCTCTTTTCAATTCCTGACAGCTTTAGGGCTGCAGCAGCTGTCTCGATATACAAATTCAAATGCCCATCCCATCAGCAAGGGTTGCTGTATTTCTTAGTGCCTGAGCCTGGAGTGGTATTCAAGCAGCTGGGTTTAGCCTTAGGAACTGTGTATAGCAGAAGTGAAAAAAAAAATTAAAAATGAAACTGTGTATAGCCTTTGAGTAAAATGCAGGAGTTTAGGGAGCCCATATTGTATCTCCAGACAGACTGACTCTGGTCAGTGGCTATTGCATTTATTTTTTTACAGTGGCAACCTTCACACGAGATCGCGCAGTGCTTCACCATCATCCCTGTCTCCTGCATCGTTGCTCACTCCCTCCCCATACCTACCCCAGCCTGAAGGCTGGTGGGGCACCTCACATCAGGAGGGGCTGAACCCCTTCCATCACAGCAACAGGCCAGGGATCTCCCACACTTCAGGCATGTGTTCAAACTTTAACTGATGTTATTGCCTGGCTTACACAAACTGTGATTTGTTTTTGGTGCATTTAAAAGCAAAAAGCATGTCGAAGTTCCCAGGTTACATGGATAACTGAATGGCAGTTTGGGGTATCGTCATGCTGGATTTGGGCACCATAATGCTGTCCGAGTCCCCCTTCACCTCTAGAAGATTCATTTCTTTCGAAATTACACCCTTATACTCTAATAGGCTAGTTCAAAGACAGGGAAAAAAATGGGTTAGCTCTTCAACTAGAAGCCTCAATAGCCTTTAACCAGTTAACAAAAGCATGCTTGTGCAGATATGGGAGGCAGCAACATTTGTTTCTGGGATGCAGCCTGTGTGAGCTGAAATCTCAGGGCAAAGCAACTATCCATGTGGTTGTTCAGCCATCAGAGCACAAAAAGCAGGTTGAAGAGACTGGGAAGGAGATATACCACTTCCCTTTCGTTCCCATATCAGATTCAAAACCGATAGACACTAATGCTCCATTTTCTACATGATTTAGGAATCGGGGTCCTATTTTCAAAGAAGCTTTGGTGCCAAAAGGTTTAGACAATCCTCTAAAAGGACTTTTGTAAGTTGGTATCTCAGGTTGTAAGTTGTGAGTGGTTTTAAACAGGCCCTGGGGTGCCTACCTAAGACAATGATGGGTGCCAAGACATCTGTGAAATCTCGCCCTCCAATACCACCAATTTTCTGTGTTTAAACAATAATTTTTTAAAAATATTAAATCAGTCCCATGTTTTTGAAAAAGCAATGGCAAGCAAGACTGTATAAGGGCTACAAATTACCTGCTCTCCTTTAGCACACACAGTTAAGGATTATGCTTTGGTGTGGAACATCGTAAGTATGATCACCACTAGTAAGTTCTGGTGATGCTTGTTACTTATACCCACAACCTTCTAGGTACTTTTATTATTTTTTATTTTATTAGAAACAGTGTTTGAACTCCAAAGGCAGAAATACTATGGCATACCTGGTTATTATATGGATATTTCAGGAACAAAATGATCCTGCTGTTGTGTGGTTCCCCTTTGTTTTGGCAGTACCTGTTGCTTGCAGTGAGTCATGGACCTGAAAACTCAAAGAAAAAAGAAAGATCCATCAGTTTGACCTGACCTGTTGTATCGCCTTATGATTGCTCAGCAGTAAAAATGAAACGTGGGAGGAAAAAAGGTCTGTGCCTTTTGAAGGAAGCATGGTCCTGGATTGCTTAGGCAGTCAGATAATGGCTGCTCAAACTCTGAACATACAAGAAACCCCAAGGCTGGGTATTGCATGGACCTCCTATGTGTCCACCATGGGGACAAGCCCTTCCATAGATAGCTCCTTCTGGGATAGCAGACTTCTGTCCCGTCCCTAACACAGCCCACTGTGTAATTTACACAAATGCAGTGCCTCAACAAACCATGAGCCTGTCCAATTACAGAGATCTGCAAAATCATCTTTGGCAGCCCAGATGTGGTACTTGCACAGCTTTTAGGTATGGTTGGCTTTGCCGCCACACGTGCTGGGTGGAGCTGGGACGAGCGAGCGTGTAATTAGAAGGCAAAACCCAGTGATGGTTGCTGCCATTCTTGCTGTTCCTGGCTCCTGTTGAATACTGGGTCTAATTGCATCTTCTGCGGGCACAAAAGCATTTATCTGAGATATATACTGCTGTGAGGAAATTAAAGGCTTAGAAAATACAGCTTTTAAACTGGACCTTGTGACCCGGTGCGTTTTATGTAGTTACAAGCTGTTTAAAGGCATCCTGTGGTGTGCTGTGCCTGTCCTCGTTGTTCCCGCCACTCTGCACCGTGAGATTAAAAACCAAACTCAACATTTCAGACTTTGGAAAGCAACCAGACACATTTTTAGGTCTTGCTCCTGACTAAAAATATACTTCTCGAAGCAGGAATGCGGCACAATGCAAATAAAGGCCTAATACTGTCCGTAGACCTGAGTACAAGCCCCATGCCTTCACTGATTAACTTCATGATGGAGAAATCCTGTCACGAAACCGCTGTTCCGTTACAGTTGCCCAAGTAACAAAGCTCCCTATCAGTTCAGTGCATAAAGTGGTTACTTAGGCTCTAAAAGCTGAATATACAAAAAGTGTACCTGAAAGAAGGCCTGAGATTATATTAATGAACAAAAAAATGTGTCCAATATATGTAGTGAACAAACGGCCTGTTGGAACTACCTCAGAGTACTGAGGGCCGCCATGAGGAGAGAGGCTGTGAGAGACGGAAATGGCGCCAGCCCCAGAGAACGGACTGCAGCTGCACCTGGAGCCTCCTGTCCTCCCCACACTGCCGGGCTCTGGTCCTGGGAGATGCCCTTGGTTTCAGAGACCCTGAGGGAGCCCAAATCAGATTTAGCCAGACTGACGGACAAAGATGGCATTTCTTTTCCAATACTGGAATGAAAGACTTCTGTTTCTTCTGCCACCCTTTCATGCCTCATTTAGCTCTCCTCAGGTTTTATTCTTATTTCTTTCTCTCTCCTGATTAATCCTTATAAAGAACCCAGGACTGTTAGCCAAAAGACTGTTTTTGCTAGCTCCGAATCTGTAATCAAGACAGCAAACAGCATTATCCTTTATTGCCTGACACCAGCTTAAAACTGTGCTGTAGGCGGGAGAACTGCATGCTGTTCTTAACATCCCTGCAGCATCAAAAGTAAGAGCAAATTTATCCTCAGCGAAGAAAAATCTGCAACTGTATTGGTTTTGGCTGGGATAGAGTTAAATTTCTTCATAGCAGCTTGTATGGGGCTATCTTTTGGGTTTGTGATGAAACCAGTGCTGATAACACAGGGGTGCTTCAGCTCCTGCCGAGCAGCATCCAGCCTTTTCCGCATCTCTGACTGCCCCCAGTGAGGCTGGGGCTGCATGAGAAGCTGGGAGGGGACACAGCCGGGACAAGTGACCCCAACTGACCTGCGGGATATCCCATACCATATGACATCGTGCTCAAAAATAAAACTGGTGGGGGCGGAGGTTGGCAGCAGCTCAGGGACTGGTTGGCATGGTGAGCAATTGTTTTCTTTTGCATTACTTGTTTTTCTTGGGTTTTATTTTCCTCTATGGTTTTTTTTTTCCCCTTAAAAATAAATTATTAAACTGTCGTTGTATCAACCCACAAGTTTTCTCAATTTTAACCTTTTAACCATCTAGAGGGGGTGAGCTAGGGGCTGTGTGGGGCTTATTGCCAGCTGGTGTTAAAACATGAGAGTGACCCACAAAGGGAATATCACTCTACCTCACTTTTTTCCCCACTTCTCTCATAAAAGACCAACTATTATAAAAGCTGCAGAGAGTCCAAAAAAAAAAACCAACCAAAAAACAAAAACCCCCAAGACAAACCCTTTGCAAACCCTTGCTTTTCCAAAATGCCACAAAAGCAGTCTGCAAACCCTTGAGATTTAATCAATAGTCACGTTTTGGATGCTTTCCCAGGTCAGTTTCAGTCATTTCTCTCTTAAGTAGCGGAAAAGCAAAGGGTTTAATGGTAATTTTACCAAGGCAAAGACCTTCCTTCTGCGGGAACGACCCAAACCCCGATCGGGCGCGGTTCCCGCCCGGGGCGACGGACNCTCTCCGAGCTCCGCCTCTGCGGGTAGTGCGCATGTATGAGGCGGCTGCCCAGCCCCTGAGTCACCCCCTTTTCTCCCATCCGCTCCCGGGAGGTATCTTTCTCCCCCCCTACACCCCTCACACCGCGTGTGAGGAGAAGAGAAAAGGCGGCCGCCATGAACCGTTTGGGGAAGAAAGGGAATGAGACCCTTATCGAGATGGCTCTGTCTGCGGATGGTAGGAAATGACGGAGAAGGGGGGGGAAACTTTGCTTTGTTTGGCCTCCCCCCCGCTGAGGAGGGTGCTGCGGGGCTGGGCGCGGTCGTGACTCGGAGCCTGTGGAAGTGTCGCGGGTGGGAGGCAGCGGAGTGTCCCGGCAGCAAACGCGAACCTGGGGTGTTGGGGGGTCCGGTTCCGCCCTAAGGCTTTGCAGGCAGGCGGCTGGGAGATGGGGCCGGTCCCGGATGACTTCAGACAGCTCCTGAGCGTGTCTTTTATCCTCTGGCTTCCGCTGGAAACTGCAAAAAACCAAATATATTTGCATGAGCCTGACCGCAGTTTGATTAGGTCTTCATGAACCCTAAACAGGCCTTGAATAAAAGGGTTCCTACATCAGCACGTTGCGCAGAACCTTATATTTTTATTATTTTTAAACACCCTTCAAATGCTAAGGCTGCCTAACAGCAAACTTCCAGCCTGTCACAAAGCACCAGCTGGGTTCAGGCTGAGATGAGCTGCTGTCTGTCAGGAGCTGAAGTTGTCATTACAAGAAGGTTCAGAGCAGACCAGGTCCTTTCACTTCGGAAGGTGGGAGCAGCCCCTCTCCTGCCTCTCCATCCCAGATGTGTGGTAGCCGGTCAGCTTCATGGATGATCCGGGTTGCACTGCAGCCCGTGGGTTTGTGTTGGGGCCTTGCTTTTTTTGCAATAGTCATACCATTTCCAGCTCATGTCAGTATGTAATGTAAATATTTAGAATAAATGTGGTAATATTATTATTTCGTAAAATAACATGACGTAAAGGCTAGGTGTGTATCAGCACCTCACCTGGCAACATGAATCAACAGTCATATGCAAGATAGTACGTTGGTATTTTCAGAAAGATTCTAAGATATTTAAAAAAAAAGAAAAACTCTACCCTAGAAGAATTTCTTTATGGAAATCATGCTTTGCCATCAGTCCTAGAAGTGAAGATCTTAAAGCAGGAAAGAACCACTAAGGTTCTGGTTTGTCTCTTTGGGTGTATGTTTTCTCCCACAGCTTGACTACACTATCTCTTTCAGAGACACTTTAAACACCTCAAGCACTAGTGTAAAACCATGATTTTCCAAACCTTTGACAGTCTTTGATAGAGATATGATGGCACATAATGACTGTGAAAATTATCCAAGAGAAGCTGTTTACAGTGACAGCAAGGAGCAGCGTCCAACGGTGGCAAGGCAGGCATCCGCAGCAAGTGTCAGACAGACGTTTGCCCTCTCCGGGAAGGCCCGGTGGAGCTGGCAGGCTTGCTCAGGAACCGAAGCAGATGGGTGTTACAGCCTCTTGGCCAGCAATGCATTTCCAGCGTCTTGTGGTGAGGCCTGAGTCATCAGCCATGCCGCTGCCTGTGAGCAATGAAAAGTGCTTAGAACTGAGCTGCTCTAACCAGGGGTTGTTCTTCTGAAGCAGCTTGACACTAAAAGATATTTACAAAATATGCAATAATTATTTAGGGAATGTTGGAAGCCAGGTTTGTAAACTTAATTCTGCAGCATTCAGTCTTCCCGTGGGTGTTTTACAGGTTTTTTTATAGTTGTAAACATCAAATAGAAGGAGACTTGAGGGGTTTCAGTGAATGAGGATGATTAGTAGGGTTCACCATATAGTAGCACGTAACTGTCCATGCAAAATCTTGCACCAGTTCAATTAATTTTTTTAATCAAATACTTTTCTAAAACAGAAACAAATTGAATATGGGGTAAAGTGAGTAGACTTTTTAACGTTTACATTGATTTGTTGTCCAAAAGTCTCTCAAGGTTAAAAAAATCTTCCTTACATTATGGTTTAGAAAAGTTAACAGAGTGCATATATTGGCACTGGGACTGGGTAGATCTAAACATCTTCTTTGTGCTTTTAAGGAAGAGACAGCCTCTTAAGGAGGCTCCAAGCTATAGATGTCTGATGTGCACAAGCAGGGTCTGTGTGAGTCAGTAGGGGCAAGGCAGAGGAAAAAACATCTGCTACTTATTTTCCTTAAAGACATGTTCATATTTGGATAGTACGTGTGTATTTAATTCTGGTTTACTACTGCATTTCAGTAAACTTGAATGCTGACGAACAGGTTGTGGGGGTGAAAAACTGCTTACCAGCAGCAGAAAGTTTAACTTGGAGAGTCTGTGTTTAGAGACTGTGCGCCAAAACTTCTACCTTGAAGGAAGCTTTCTGGCTTCCTGTTGAATTACACCCGTGTGAAGTAATAACTTCCATTCTAGTGAGTGTGATTTTGCTTTCTCTTGGAAGATGTGTGGTGTTTACCTCAAATATTAAAAACTTAGAAAATTGAACTTGCAAAATTGGAATGTAAATATGAGAGGAAGAAGACCATGGTACATTGTTAGGAATATTTCTTTATGTCAATGCTGTCCTTCCAGCATTTTTTTTCCAGCATGAAATGTTAATGCTACAGTATCTGTACTGTGGAATACATCCCCAAGACCGTGGATCTTCTGGAAACTCATGTTTGGCTCCGTGCTGTGATTTGAAATACACTACCTTTATACACATTGTTCCTTTTCCAAAACTTCCAGAAGTCTGGTTTGAACTCAAAATGCTCTAAGACTGATCTAAATTCATACACTTAGGTTGGTTCTCCTCTTACTTGTGTTCCCTCTGAGAAAGGCAGCAAAAGATCAGGAAAAGCTGATGGCGTGACTTGCAAACAGCTTGTGCCAGTGCGTTGGGTTCTCATAATGCCTCAGCATTTGAGGGCCAAAGGTTGCTGTTGCTTAATAGAATGATACTTCACTAATTTAATCAGAATTATTATGATTCATATTGGTAACATAAAATACAGGCCTCTGTTCAAAACTACAGCTGTCTCTAATTACTGGAGCAATGTATATAGTAATTTCTGATCTATTTGTGGAAACACTGAATAGGAGATCATGTTCCCGTAGGGCTAAAGTGGAGGGTTTGTTAACGTGAAAGCTTTTTTTAAAGATTATTTGTAGGTAATGAAATAAAAGCTCCGAGAAATTTAGAGACATAGTTCAGAATATGAAAAGCAGGGGAGAAAATACTCCCTTAGACAAACCACTGTGTAGTTTCTGAGTGGAATTTCTTTACTGGCTGCGATGCGTCACTGCGGGGGCACAGTGTAAAAATACAGGTTGGCTGTCGGAAGGTAAACCTCCTTTAACGGAAAACTCCCATTTGTAGTAGGAAAGCCTGCTTTTGGGAACTGATCCCAACAACAACTTACATAATATTGCCTTATATATATTTTTGTTGTATACATAGTGTGGTGCTTTTAGTGAGAAAATAAACATAATGCTCATTCCACCACAGCTGTTAAATATGTATTTTAGCCAGAGATTGTAAAAGTTAAAAAAAAATATATATATTGCCCTTGGACTGATGACTGAGACTTATAATATGTTTCTTTTAGATGAGGACCCTGCATATACGATTAAAGTCACCTTTATACCCTCTGTCTGCAGCCCAGTGAGCAGCAAAGCAGAGCAGCTTCCATGGAGGGATGAAGTCTCTCGCATGCCTTCTTAACCCAGTAGCAATTATGTGGGAAGTTTAGGCCATGCTTCCGAGAGCTGGGCAATACCGCTGAATTCCCTCCGGTGAGGAGCTGAGTGTCTGTCCTGCCCATTGCAGGTGAATGCTGTTTAGCCACTATTTAATAAGGGGTCTGCAGCTTCCCATTTTTGCTCAGAAAAATAAAGAAAATGCTCTGGAGCTGTTTCTCAAGGATTTCTGGAGGGAAGGGCTGGGTTCCAGCTGTGGGCAGAGGTTCTGGGCTGTGAACGCCAAAGAAAAGCTGTGGAAACAACAGAAACTCTACTGCGGTGTAAGGCAGAGCCGTGCTCTCTCAGTGTTTCCCTCCCAGGGAGTTTGCAACTAAGATACTGTCGGGTGTGGTGTCCCATACAGAGGTGTTTATAGGACTAAGGGAAAGACAGGTTTCCAGTGTACAGGGGTTTGATTTTCTTTCTTTTTTTTTTTTTTAACATAAAAATTTGGCTTTGGATCTAAGTAAAATTTAAAATTTGGAAAGTTTCCAGTCTTTGGTCCTGGTCAATGAAATTGTGCCATCTCAAATTGCACCCTGGAAGGTTTTTGTAAGTAATTTTTCTCAACTTATGAACCAACTTTGAAGTTACTTTGCTTTTCAAGCTTTTCTCTAACAGGTGAATTAGCAGCACGTGTTGAGAACTGAAGGCTTTGTTGTACTGCGAGTTTTTGCCCTCTGGAAAAGCCTCTATGGAAATGAGATAACTGTATCATAAAATGAAAGGGCACTTTAATATCTGTGTACAAATGATTAATAATTACTATGATGCAAGGAAAAACTAGGGTAAGATATAAGGGCACTACTGAAACTGTGCTTTTAAAATTATACTGAGAACTGTTGGCAGATACTTTGTCAAAAAAACAAAACCAAAAAAAACACAACCAGAAAACCAAACACCATTGTCTTTATGTTTAGTATCAGTAAACTAGTTAATGAGTTTTATATACTTGTGGAGGAGAAGTACAGTCACTTAATATAAACCTGTAATTGAGAAAGTACAGGTAATGTAAAAATGTGACAAGATTTGCTGTGTCAGATGTTAAGTGGCAAGATAATAATGCAGTGAACTTTTCACTAGTTTTTTATTGTTATTTGGGGGTTGAACTGAAGAGCAGTGTAGTTGCCAGGTTGTGCTTCATTATCTAGCCATAATCTCATTCTATTTGATAGTAGATTTTCACATGCACATGTGTATAAATGCACGAAGGGGAAGCAAGATCCTTGTGTCATATTGCTCGAGATAGTTCTTGGAATTATAACCTAGATAAGGAAGGATTTTGGGGTGTCAGCTATCTGCAGAAAGCTGAAAAATGTGTCAGGAATTCTTTATGGATTAAACATTGTGTGTGGGAGGGATTGATAATAAATTGGGACTTGGTTACTTGGGTTATGCTACAGAGATGTATGTTTTTCTTTAAAGGGCCTCCTGCAAGAATCTATGTCTGTTAAACCTGTGGTGTTCATTGCTTTCATCAGGGGCATGCCAAGAAAAGTTCTAGCTGGCTAGATGGCTGCTGCTGATGAAAAGACGCTGAATAAAGCAGGTTGCCTGAACCGGTGCTATCAACTGCGTGTCTTGTGCAACTGTGCTGACATGCATTGTAAGCACTAATTATCTCTCTTAACGTAGCATAATACAATATCTGGTCTAACTATCTGGGTAGGTTGCGGGGTGTAACTTGAAAATCTGTGTTTAAGTGTAGTTCTCCAGAACAGCTGAGGAAATGCCTTAATTCCATTAATTACTCATATGGCAGTAATTCAGGAAAGGCTCCTGAATCTATTTCTGCGTATTCAGAGTACATCCATGTGTAAATTTGGATCACTCTTTTCCCACTGCATCAAGGTAGAGCTAGCACGTATTCTTACACATCGTAGGCCTGCCTTCAGTCTCTCTCTTTAGCCCTTGTTTTCACCATTGATTTGTGCTAATGTAGAGTTTCTGCTTTAGTTGTGCCCAATAAATGAGGAGAGAAATTGTCTTAGATCCTGTTTGCACAGCTGTAAGCTGGAATTTTCAGTAGATCCTATAGATTAACGGGTTATGGGATTTACTACTCTTTTTTTTTGCATTGGTAGTATAGTAATCTGTTACAGAGATTAAATTAAGAATACACCAACATTTGATGTTATTTGCCTTAAAAGACTTCATTCTAAGTTACTATTTCAAATCAGACTTTTTTTCCAGTGCATGTGGGTCACTCATTTACACATAACAGTGTAATACAGGCGCCTCATTATTTCACCTTGGTTGGGTTGCCGGAGTTTTTTGGTCCAGTCAGAGCCATTCTCCACTGGTCCTCAGTGAGGAGCAGTAGAGGTGGTGAGGTTCCAAACCCTGGTTTTACGAGCTGAGAATATCTTTAGGTGAAGTGCAGTCTTGTAACTGGAAATCCCAAGTGATCCCTTTGTCTTCCCTAGCAGGCTCCCAAGGGTAAATGTGAAATCTGAGGCCTTTGGCAAGACAGCAGAACCCCAGCAAACCACGAGGGTAGGGCTGGGCATGCAGATAGCTGGCCTTTAATTTTCTGCACTAGCCCTGAATTAGAAAGGGCCCTGTGGTTTGTTATTCAAAGGGTTTTCTTAACTATCTGGTAGGAAATCAGAGAGCCTATGTTTGTATATTATGGTGTGCTAGAAATATACCATGCTAACAAGTAATGGCTAGCAGACATGGTTTGGAGGCCTTTGTGTGCTTCAGTCCTGTTAATTAACTGGTGCTTGATGAAATGCTGATGAAATCTGTCCCTGCATATACTAATAGTCTAAATTCAAAGAAGCACAACCATGCTGCTTCATGAGTTGTCGGAACCTCTGTGGTCTGGTATTTTACCACCCTGCTCTTCTGAGGTTTATTTGCCATCCTATTCGCCCTTACTTACATGCATCTAAATGCTACACAATTTTAAATACCTGATTTTATCTAGCAAGCACTGGTCTGNTGAAAGGAAGGCAGCTGTGGGTGAACCTCAAGTTCTGATTTAAAATACCCATACTAGAGATGAGAACGGAGGACTTCATGTCTTTTCAAAATGCTAAGTGACATTTTCTTATTGTTAGGAACAGATTTCTCTTCTATATATTTATACCTATATAAAATAGTTATTTTTTCTTTTACTACTTATATGTTGATAAACACTTGTTCTCTGGAATCGCTTGTTTGATAATAAAACACATGGGGAAAATTAATATGTCCATGAAGCAGCCTACACTTAAATGCATTTTTTTTTAAGTAATCATTTTTTTTTTTTAATGTTCCCAATGAATTCTCTTGGATTTACTGAAAATTTAATGTTTTCAATGTTAAGAAATAGTTTTAATTTTTTAGGAGCAGCTCTGAGGGTGCATAAACTACTGAGACTGAGTCTTTGGCTCATCAGTGCAGTTATTACCCTTTGGATGATGCCAGGTGAAGTAATAACACTTATTTTACTTGCTCAGGAGCCAGCATACTAGGTGGGTCCTCAGTTCCCCTAGGCAACTCAGTCATTCAGGTCTGGGAGGACATGGTCAATATATACCTAAATTTAGTTAATAAGTGATTTTAAAGCTATGTTTTTCTTAGATACGGAAGCACTTACAATAGTCATTATGAAGCTTGCTTGGAACGAGTGACCTTATTCTGGCGAGGTCTTTGTTCAATATGCATTTTTGTTAGTTGACTCAGTGGTGAATTGGACTTCTTATCAAAAATGGAGATTGCTCAGAGTACATCCCACTCCAGCAGGAATCCCATGGTGATCTTTTGGGAGCAAAGAACACAGTACCAGAAATAGCACATTGATTTAGTGATAAGATAATCATGTTTTAAATTGAATTCTCTTTTCTTTCAGGCAGGCCAGGTTACTGAATAATGGGAGGGCTTTCTTAAGATGGTGACTTTCACATGTCTTGGAATAAAACTTCCTTTTGTTACTTGATAAGGATGAATATTGGGAAGTTTCTTTGTAGTGAAGAGTAGCTACCTTCTAACAGCTGTGATGTAAGTTTGGGGTGTTTTTTAGTTTTACGCAAATCATCAAAAATTTGCTCCAGGGATATGTGTGTGTGTGTAAACTGATATGCTGAGGGCATCAGATGTATGCAGAACAACATGACAGGTCTGAAAATTGTTCTTACCTGTTTGGTTTTGTTGACTGAAAGGGACACTGTTACTGTGTTTTAAGACAAACATGGAAAGAAATGGAAGCAGTATTTTGGAAACAATACTGAAAATAATAGCAATACCAGTAGTAATACTGTCTTACTGCTGCTAAACAATAAACAGTTTATGAACCCCTGTGTGAGGATCCTGTCTCTGACTTTGCTTTGGAATAGCTCTGTCAGAGGTCTTAGGTGTGCAAGTGCAGATGATTTTCTAGTTTTAGGAGCAAAATGAAAATTTTGATTCCTAAAACTGTCTCTTCAGGTGCCACTTGTTTTAGAAGCACTTAATATGTTAATGTTTTTACTGGTGGAAGGACATCTACCAAGAGCTCTACTTGGTGCAGATGGATCAGGGTGATAGAAGTTGAAAGAAAGGCACTGTGAACAGTTAAGTTATTGTAGAACAACTAATCATTTCTTTGCACAACAAGCCATTTTTCACACTTGCTACAGGATCTGTAAGATTGCACTAATAAAAGTACCTTTTGTTTGTGGGGTCTTGATTATATTCTCCATTCTTCACTTCTGAATGTTGATTTCTGGGAACTGTTTTTGGTTTACTGTTGATCTGATCGTTTCGGTCTGTAATTGAAATAGAAACAGTCTGTAATTCTTCAGGGTGGCACACCAAACATTTCTAAGTAGGTTGCCCTGCGGTAGGGTGTAGTTTGGGACAGCATATGTTAAAACTGCAGAATTATAGGGTGTGTGAAGCTCGCTTATTTCCCATAATGTGCAAACTCCCAAGACACATGTTTAAGGAGTTACAAATAGTTGTGTGCAGAACTGTAAAGCTGTTAGAGACAACGGTTATATTGGGAAAGAAGCATTTATTTCAGGGAGGATACCTGCATGCCCATGAAAGGCCAATGATTTGAATAAATATTAAAATTATGTGTGTCAGAAACAATTTTAATAGGTTCTGGGATTAATTTTGAGCAAAACATTTTCAAAGAGTGACTACAATTTGTAGAAATTAATTTTGTATTGAAGGGCCATTTATGTTTAGTACGTGTCCTCATTCATTCTTCCTGGTGTGCAGGCTTTCTAAGATCTCTACATACTGTGGAGCATGTAACGTTGAAGAACAAGGCTGTTCCCTTAAATATAATAGTTTTATCAGGATATTATTGTTTTACTCCATCTTTAGATATGAAGTAGTAATTTCTTGAAGAGTTTTAAGGGTGTTTTCTTGGCTAGCAGAAACTATTATAGTCCTCCCTGCTGCCGATATGGGAAAGTGGCATCCTTGTTTGTGTTACTGAATAAGATTCCTGGAGAAAAAGGTGAATATTGATGTTTCAGGAGGACCCTGCTCTGTGCTTTCTGCCTAGGTCACAGTCTCCTGTGTCCAGGGCTCCTTCTTCTGGTTTCTTGTAGTGGCTGGTACTGTAAAGGAGAATTATTAAACGGGTTCATGGTAAAAGTGGTTTTTACTTCTGGTTCTTACTGAAGTGTTTTTTCCTTTTAAAGATGACATTGTGACTCTCACCAAGTTCAAGCCATCGTGGTCAGAAGGTATTGTACTAACCAGCATTACACCTTCCTCCCTCCTCTATGCGTCCTCTGTCTTTTTTTTTTTCTTTTTCTTTTTTTTTTCTCCTGGTAGCC
Source organism: Syrrhaptes paradoxus (assembly GCA_013400615.1). Taxonomy (NCBI): domain Eukaryota; kingdom Metazoa; phylum Chordata; class Aves; order Pterocliformes; family Pteroclidae; genus Syrrhaptes; species Syrrhaptes paradoxus. The sequence goes on along the minus strand of VZTO01010474.1, from coordinate 84,078 downwards.
TTTTGGAANCACTGAAACTGTTGCAGGCTGTGGAATCAGTTCAAGTCCTCTCAGCAGCATAGGCAAATTGGATGTTACCGCTCCAGAGACAAGGTTTCGGGCTGCTTCTGCCACAGAGGTTTGTGTGACCAAGAGTTTGGGCTTTCTGCTCCTGGGCTCACTACCTTCAGCCACCTGCCTCCCAGGGCCACAGGCAGAGCGGGCAGCAGAGCGTAGTGGTGATGATCCCGGTCTTTCATCGGGCAGTGGTTCGCTGTCCCAGGCAGCTGCCAGGTTTGCATATGTTTAGGGCCAGTCCTGTATGAAGGTAGACCCTCTGCTTAGGAATATTCTTGCAGAAGCAGTTTCTCAAGTAAGTTAATCAGAATACTTTGATAGTTGTTTTTTGAGTCAAAGTTTCTGTGTTATTTTAATATTCTCCCATTATGTGCCATTTGTTTCTTGTACATGTGGAATGTTTGTGCTGTGTTGGGAGGTGACGTGAATTCAGTTCNAAATAGAAACAGTCTGTAATTCTTCAGGGTGGCACACCAAACATTTCTAAGTAGGTTGCCCTGCGGTAGGGTGTAGTTTGGGACAGCATATGTTAAAACTGCAGAATTATAGGGTGTGTGAAGCTCGCTTATTTCCCATAATGTGCAAACTCCCAAGACACATGTTTAAGGAGTTACAAATAGTTGTGTGCAGAACTGTAAAGCTGTTAGAGACAACGGTTATATTGGGAAAGAAGCATTTATTTCAGGGAGGATACCTGCATGCCCATGAAAGGCCAATGATTTGAATAAATATTAAAATTATGTGTGTCAGAAACAATTTTAATAGGTTCTGGGATTAATTTTGAGCAAAACATTTTCAAAGAGTGACTACAATTTGTAGAAATTAATTTTGTATTGAAGGGCCATTTATGTTTAGTACGTGTCCTCATTCATTCTTCCTGGTGTGCAGGCTTTCTAAGATCTCTACATACTGTGGAGCATGTAACGTTGAAGAACAAGGCTGTTCCCTTAAATATAATAGTTTTATCAGGATATTATTGTTTTACTCCATCTTTAGATATGAAGTAGTAATTTCTTGAAGAGTTTTAAGGGTTTTTTCTTGGCTAGCAGAAACTATTATAGTCCTCCCTGCTGCCAATATGGGAAAGTGGCATCCTTGTTTGTGTTACTGAATAAGATTCCTGGAGAAAAAGGTGAATATTGATGTTTCAGGAGGACCCTGCTCTGTGCTTTCTGCCTAGGTCACAGTCTCCTGTGTCCAGGGCTCCTTCTTTTGGTTTCTTGTAGTGGCTGGTACTGTAAAGGAGAATTATTAAACGGGTTCATGGTAAAAGTGGTTTTTACTTCTGGTTCTTACTGAAGTGTTTTTTCCTTTTAAAGATGACATTGTGACTCTCACCAAGTTCAAGTCATCGTGGTCAGAAGGTATTGTACTAACCAGCATTACACCTTCCTCCCTCCTCTATGCGTCCTCTGTCTTTTTTTTTTTCTTTTTCTTTTTTTTTTCTGCTGAGAGCCTCTTGGAAGTCAGACTTAAGTTTCTATGACTGATTGATATCACATATGAGCCAAGTTTATTGCATTGTGATTTACAAGTGAATGTTTAGCTGTCTGTGGGCAGCTCTTTTGGTTAAGAACTAATTGTGCGTCTCCATTCCCGGTCCTTGTTGCAGTTCTGGGTTGTGGCACCTGTGTACATGACTTGGACGTGCATTTCTTGTGCTGCTTAGGATCCTGCTTATGTGTTTTTCAAGGAGTGAACGTGTTAAGTATGTTGTACCTCTCAGTTAATTTGTGTTTTGCATTCTCTTCTTCCCTTTTTCTGTGCTGCACTTGGGTTATTCAGTTATATTGCTCTGGGTCAGAGATACCAAGGGGATTTCCTTTCACAAGTTGCCTAAGTAATCAGCTATGGTACTGGGAGAGCTTTTAAAATGAAGAACTGTGAATCATGCTTGTTCCTGAGGTTAGACTTTCACATCTAGAGAAAGGGGACTCCAGAAAAAACAAACACTGAAACTGTTGCAGGCTGTGGAATCAGTTCAAGTCCTCTCAGCAGCATAGGCAAATTGGATGTTACCGCTCCAGAGACAAGGTTTCGGGCTGCTTCTGCCACAGAGGTTTGTGTGACCAAGAGTTTGGGCTTTCTGCTCCTGGGCTCACTACCTTCAGCCACCTGCCTCCCAGGGCCACAGGCAGAGCGGGCAGCAGAGCGTAGTGGTGATGATCCCGGTCTTTCATCGGGCAGTGGTTCGCTGTCCCAGGCAGCTGCCAGGTTTGCATATGTTTAGGGCCAGTCCTGTATGAAGGTAGACCCTCTGCTTAGGAATATTCTTGCAGAAGCAGTTTCTCAAGTAAGTTAATCAGAATACTTTGATAGTTGTTTTTTGAGTCAAAGTTTCTGTGTTATTTTAATATTCTCCCATTATGTGCCATTTGTTTCTTGTACATGTGGAATGTTTGTGCTGTGTTGGGAGGTGACGTGAATTCAGTTCTGTGCTGAAGCTGTTCCTGCAAGCCTTTTCTGTGTTTGGTGGTCTGTCTTACGGTATAGTCCATGTAGCATTTATGATATATTTGGGGAGGCAGAATGATCCCAAGTTATTTACTTCCACGATAACTTTTTAGAGATGACTTAACACTGGTCTCTCAAATTGCATCAGCATATGCAAACATCTTTCTACAGGTGCATGAATAAAACTTAAGTGTTCAAATTATACCAACTAATACCAATCTTGCAGGCATAGTTTTCTTTAGCAAAATAGCACGCAACAACTTTGAATGTCTTAGCATTCAGAGATGTCATTATATGTTATATACCATGACATGCTATTGCCCAGTTTCTCATCACGTCATATGCACAGTTATAAGTTACAGACCATTTTCTGTAAGTGAACTTTGGCACAGCTTGAGAGCATTTTGTTTCCTCTCTTTTTTTTTCTTTTATCTAAGTACTTTATTACAGATTTTAGAAAAAAACTGTTTACATCCTGTCTGGATGCAATTTTGACATCAAATATTTGCAGGTCACAAAACCAAAAAGAGTAGGTTGGTTTTATTGGCAGGACTAATCTAGCCAGTGGTCCAGTCTAGGCTGTGCTAGCCAGTCTGTCCTGTCTAAGCTATACCTGTCAATACTTCCTTGCCTTTAGGTGAAGAAAGGAATATGATGAATCCTTTTTTTGGAAGAAAGAGGCAACTTTATTAGATGCCTGCTCTAGGTTATGACAAGCTGTTTTCAAAACTGCTTATCCTTTGCCATTGGTGGTGGAGTTACTTAGATGCCTGATGCAGGAGACTGGTCTGTCTGTCTAATCAGCAGAGACGGTTGTTTACAGAAACTTCTTGGAGCAGGAGCCAAGCTTATTGCTCTCCAGAGGGAATTGTTGACAGAGTAGGTTCAGAGCCACAAACCCAGCAAACATCTTGGTGTGGTTTAGCAATCTGAAGGTATTCAGTGTGATTTTTTTTTTTCCCCTATAATATTAACATTTAAGCAAGAGTATCCTTGGTGGACTGACTATATTTGTGGGAAGGTCATGGTAGAGCTCAATACTGTTGTTAAAGTGGGGTTTTGGGGTATTTTTATGTGTTTTTAATTTTTTTTAAAAACAAGAATCTTGGTAATTTAAGTTTATATTACTATTTTTGCTCCTGTCGTCATATCTCCGTTATGTGGGCATCTGTTATCTTGAGGTTCTGCACCATTAATCCGTTCGCAACAAAAAAAAAAATTCAATTTCTAGCAAGCGGCCCCAGAGATAACTGAACTTTCATAACTGAGGCAGCAAAGCTCCAGGTGCAAGATTCTCAGACAGTCACCTATCAGACATTGGAGACAAGAAAGAACTTTATCTCAGCAAACGAATGATGCTGACATGTTTTTGTTTGTCACCTTTAAAAATGTGTTTCCGTGACTGCAAAGTTACAGACAGGTAGTACAGACTGAGTATATCGTGTCTCGCAATGTTTTTTTCCCTTCAAAGGACCATTCTTGGAAGTTCTATGTAGCTGAGTATTATTTTCCAGTTTTGCTTTTGCTTTTGCTTGCTCATAGTTCCATGCCTTCAAGGTTCACTTCATTTTCAGATACAATCATATTTTAAAATAAGGAATGTATTTATGTGACTCTTTCTTTCAATGTTCCTTAGGGGAAGAATGCAATGGACCTTTATGTGAAACTGTTTCTACTTCAGGATCAGAAATCCCAAGCAGCTCTGAGGTAAGGTCCAGTACAGATGGTGTTAACATGCTACTGGTAGGAAGAAAGAGGAACAGTTGCTGTCAAAGAGGGAATTAGTTTTAAAAATAATACTTCTTTTAGATTGTCATACATCTCCTTTTGTATCCATGTAAACATTCTCTTCCTCTACTGTTCTGAAGGAGTAAAACCATGAAAACCACTGATACTCACCGAGTTCTAGGGGACTTACAAGTATTAATGCTTCAGCACAGTAGTGGTAGAAAACAGTATGGGCTCAACAGTCTTGCCAGTATCAGCCTTGAGATGTGATTCACATGATCATTTAATGTCTTGGCAGTTGGAAAAACATAATGCTTCTGCACAAACCCAACACTTTGTTTTATGCTGTGTATTCATTGCAGGCTTGATAGGGAAATCGAGGCATTCTTGCATTCATCTGCTCTAGTAACTTTTTGACAGTGCAGCAAGATTTATGAGAAGGCAAATGAAGATTTGAGTTACAAGGATACCTCTTCCTTGCAATGTCTGCAATCCAAATAACATCATCAGCTATTCATTTCTTCACAGTATCTCATTGCTCATTATGTCCAGTACATGATAGCTTAAATAGATAGTGATGCGTGGTTACTATTCAGTTAAGAAACAGATTAAAAAAAGAACATTGAAAATGTTCATTTTAGAAATTGGTATTTTATTTTAATTTCTGTTGTCTGATTTCTTTATTACGGTAATTGTATGCTTAGAGGAAGACAGGAAGAGCTTTAGACAGGAAAAGCAATAATTGCTCTGTCAAAGTAGAGTCTCATACTGGCCATGAGCACTTGTCAGAAATTATGTCTGTTGAATTGAGTGTTGGAAAACTATAGCTGTTCTGCTGAACTTCTTCAGAGTAAAATGTGTCCTCACCTGCCTCTGAAGAGGCAAATTTGGAGATGGTCGTTGGAAGACAGAATTCAGAAGTGCTTCCTAGATACACAGATCTCTTGCTAGCACATGCAACCATATAATCTAAAAGTTTTCATAAATCTACCAGTTCCATTTTAAAAATGGAGGGTGTGTTCACCCTGCTACTTTCTCAGTCTATTGTAGGAGTTCTAGTAATCTTTTTCTCCAGGAAAATTTTAATTGAACAACTGTATCAAGTACTTGACTGAACCCTGGACAGATACAATCTCATATTATAGCATGTGAGTCATCATACCTTGGTAAGCATCAGAGTCTGAAGCTGATTCTGAGCTCTTTTTACGTGACTTGGAGTAGATGGAGATGACCTAATTCACCAAAGCCTGAAATAATTCACTTCATGACTTAGGATGTAAGAAAAGGCAGGAAGCATGGGAGAAACATGGGATTTTCACCCTTGTTTGAAGGGTGAAAGATTCATGATGGGGTAGAAAAGGAGGCTTTGATCTTCAGCATTTGCCTGGGAGGTAGTGTCCTTATGAAATACATACCTGGTTAGCCTCTCAGAAATCTTTCCTTGGTAACTTCATGCTGCCTTTTCTTTTGTTTTTTGCTTATGCATGTTCCATGCATCATTATTTGTCCTCATATAATTTGTTCTTAAATATCACAAAGTATTGTCATATTAGCAATATGAGTCCATAGATGACTTGATGACTCTGGGTTTTTTGTTATTTTCCTCTCTTCCTTTAAGAAGAGACAGCTTTTTTGGCTTTAGAGACTTTATTTCTTCAGATCATCCAGTTATCTGATGCTTGCTTACATTTAAGTTACGTTTTTTTTGTGTGCTGTGCATTATCCTCCCCCATGTCACCTAATACAGTTTCATTTATCTGATTTTTGCTTTCTGTGCATTAGCCAGACATAAAGTTGCAGAGCTACTCTTAATCTTCTCGCCCAGTTTCACACTATCAGCCATGACCAGCTTAGTTCGTGATGATTAATGTCCTAGATATTCAGGTTAAGTCTCTCCTTAAAGTTTTCCCATTAATTCATTCCAAAAGTACCATAGCCCTGATTTTTTTTTTTTCATGTAATGCTAATCTTTTATCTTCACGTGTTGTCACAGCTTCAGGTTTTTTTCTCTATAAACTGGAAGAATTTATTTTTCCTCACTAGTCTGCGTTTTGTCATCCTTGATGCATGAAAGGCAAGCCATGGTTTCTCCTCTTTTCACCAAGACCCTTTTCAGTTCAGGCCAACATGCTTTGTTCTTGTTTTGCTAGATAGCATGTTTCTCTTTTTCATAATTTTACTCTGGTGATAGGTTGTTAACTTGTTACTTAACTGTGTACTTCACTTTTTTCTTGCAATTGGAAAATATGAATGCTTGGAAGTCTTAAAACAATTTAAGTCAGGTAATTTCAAAACAAATGGAATTAATTCATAAAAAGACCATTGGGAAAGAGTTAAATGAGTTTACATTTAGGTCACAACTTCATTATGCTTGGGCTGTCTTTTCTTTTGGAAGAGAAGAAACATAATATACAAGAACAAAATGCGTCTGCTCAGCAGTAGGGAGAAAAAGCTACAGCCTGATTGATTTAGCAAGGGGCAGGGGGATGGAAATCTAGACCCAAGTATGGAGAGCAGAACACATTACCTATCCATAATTCAGTAGCATTTTTTTCTTTTGTAATCTGTAAATAAATATGTAACTTGTACATTAGGTATAATGCAAGTGAAACAAAAATGAAGGTGAAAAAGTCTGTGGGTGAAGCCTGCCAACACAACAATATACAAAAGTCAGATGAAGTCCAGGACTCGAAAAGCAATTGAGTCTCCAGTCAGGTGTGTATTTGGTCCTTTGTCATGATTTTGCATTTGTCCTCTAATCCACTGCTTATTCCCTATTTTACCCTGTTTTTTCTTTTTCTTTTTTTACCTGCTTCTTGTTGAGTCTTCTTATTTTTCTTCTTCTTTTAATCTCTCACGAGGACAAAAGGAACAGGATCATTTGGAGTTCAGTAGCTTTTCAGATTACAGGCCTTTAGAGCATGCATCATTTCTAGGTGCTTTGTCATGCAGGGAGTCAAGGAGATGTTTTCAGCAAACAGCAGGCTGGAGAGGAGAAAAAAAAAAGGATATGCTAGGGATATTTTCAAATAGGTGCTCAATGGGTCTGCTTCAAAGATCAAGTTACAAAGGATGAGGCCCACTGACAAGATAGCGTTCCTATTCTTACGAAGGAAGAGAGTCAGTTAAATAATTTAAGATTGTAGGAAAGGTTCAAAAATGGAATTCGTATTAAATTACCTGATAGTAAAATTTTAGGCCATTGAAGTGGGATAATTGTAGAATTAGTACAGATTTTGTGGCAGGTTGGATCAGCAACTAGTTTGTCGTTTATCAGTATCTGTAAGGGGACTATTGTCTGTCTGCTATTCCAATTAAGAAGTACAATGTAATTGAAAATGTTTGCTTTGTATGTATGTGGACCCCGAGTTTCTCACCCTCATAAAAGGTAGATGGCTGCATTACTCTCTGAGTAAAGCTGTAGGATTGTGCTGTATTCTAGCTTTTTAGAATAGAGGAATTAATTTTGCACAGTTATATGAAATTCTCCCCTTTTTTGTTAAATACACACCAATTAAATGCTCACTAAAATTTTCTGTTAATCAGGATTTTACATATGTAACTTGATCGTGAGAAAATCTGAGAACAAGCTGTCTATTTAAGCCAGGTTGGCAGGAGTAAATTGGCAGAGCCAAATGTGTTGAAGCAATTCATTTTATCAAAATTAGGAGTATGACAGATTTTTTTTTTTTTGAGAGCAGCAAGTGCTGCAGGTGTTCCAAATGAATGGTGTTTTCTGAAGAAACACCCTTATAATGTTACTTTTCATGCTTGTTCGTTTTTCAATTCAGAACACTGGGTTTTCAAACAGAGAGAAACATAAAATACCTTTATTAATACAAGAGTGGATTCCAAAGTACAAAGTAGCAGCCCAACACTGCTGCCACCACTGCCAACCTTCCTTGGTTTTCATCTCAACAATACTGGACTATTTGAGTATTTCTGAAAGCACTGGTTGGTTCTTGTTTTGGGGGTCATGCGTTACCAAGATTGAAGCCCCATTGTGCTGTACATAGCTTTTGGAATATAATGAGAAAGTGGCATCTCTCTCCAAGAGTTCTTACAGCTTATATGTGCAGGACAAGGTTTGTTACTATCACCAATTTTACAATATAAACTCCATGACGTGAGCTGATTAATTTCAGGCAGTTGTATTGAGAGCAGGGTAAGTTCCCTAGATGAACAGGAAAGCATTTCACAAAATGCACAGGAATGTACAAAGGACTCTCCCAGCCACATGTCTTCATCCCACATGGTGTTTCACTCCATGTATTAAAATTTTATCTTGGAGTGAAGCAGTGTGGGCAGCATGTGAGGACCAGTGTGTGGCTAAAGCCTGTGCTTGCATCTAATCGTGGAGAAGGTGGGAGGAGTACAGGATGGGGAGGTGGGAGGAAGAAAAGCGGATGGAAGGGAGCCAGCTTGGGCAGGGGGGCAGGTGTGCCATGGGGAGGTCAGGAGCTCTAGGGCAGCAATAAAAAGCAAGGCTTTGTACAGCACTTTACACAGCAGATATTTCAGTGTATAATGGGAGAAAAAATTTCCACTTGAGTGTCTCAGCCCTTATTTCTCTGCCAATAGTGTGAGTTATTCCAGCAGCATCAATGACGTGAGGATTAGACTTTTAAACCCAGTTCAGACTATCTCAGGTTAAGAGCACAGTGCAGCTATTTATATTTGTGCTGTTTCTCATGTGGATTCTGTGCCAAATACCAGATCAATCTTTCTGTGTTGATTTGACTGAATTCTGAAAAGGACATTTTTATCTTATTTAGATAAGCAAATACTGAGAGATGGCATCATTAAGAAAGAATGTAAAGATGTGCATATATGTTACTTAGTGTTAACAGGAACAAAAATAGCGAGTTTGTTTCACAGAATTATAGGAATAGACCTGTGTGGTTTCTCTCAAGTAAAATTGTAATAAAAGTAAAAAATATTCATTTCTAATTTCAAAAATCATAGACAGTACTTGATGAAAATTGGATTTTGGGAAACACACTTTGGAAATATTACAATTCTAAACCAATAAATAATGAGACAATAATGAAATGAAGTTAGTATTCTGCTTCTGTTGAAAGTTAATTTAATTCTGTAGAGAACTCTCATATTTTCATAATGTGATCGCACTATTTGTTTGCACTGTTTAAACCTGTGGTTTGTTTTCAGAAGCAAAACAACAGAGCAGTGTGAGAAATTATTGACTAACAGGATTAGGTATAGCAGAACAGCTGAGGTATTGCAAACCATTATTCATTCCAATAGCAAAGCCTGATGTCAAAATCCTTTGCTCATGCAATCATATCTGAGCCAGGATTCCAGATAGCTTATAGACATGTCTTTGTAGGACAGCTGTGCTCTGCAAAGTCCTCTGCTGTTGGTATTCCTGTCATCCCTGTGTGGAGCCTGGCCAGAAGACTCTGCAGCACCCACCGGTCCCACATGCAGGAAAATAATGAACACCCAGATCTTGTACAATTAAAATCGGGGTAGGACCTCACCAGGTGTGGATCAGAACTGGAAGCTGGGAAGCCCTCGCTAGTCTCATTAGGCATAGCAGCTACAATTACTGATACCAATTGGCCTTGTCTACACTATGAGATTAATGATTTGTCTCCTCCCATTTGTTTTCCTTCAGTTCACATGGTGTAATTTCAGTTTGTATTGAAAGAATAACTAAGTAAGGGGTGTCATATTTGTTCTGAATGCAAGTGCAGTCATCTGTGCTATGTACATTTTCTCTCTTTGGTATTAAAATAACAAAAAGTACTGTTAAAAGTTGTTGCTTGTCAGCTTGTGTACAGAAATCTCTGCCAAGTCGTTTAGACTTTTTTTTTAATAATGAAAGTGGCTGAGGAATACTGTATAGCTTTTATTAAAAGTTATTAATATTTAAAAATAAATATCGGCCATGAAAAAGTCAGTGGTGTAGGCTAGAGACCCAGCTCAGCTGTGGAAGTAGAGGTTTGTTTAAACTTTGACTGTCTAGACTGAAAATCCAACTATCACTCAGAAAAGCTTTTCAACAATATAAAGCAGAAGCTACACTGTTTCTTCTGAAATAGCCTTTTATTTTAAAGCACCCTTTGCGTCATCGCTAACAACATTATGTTTTTCCTGTAATGCCACTGGCAGGGCCTAAACAGCACAGAGACTACTTTACTCATCCCTGAACATCAAGTGGTAAGCAGTAAGCAATATTCATGCTTCCTTGCATGAATTTGTGTGGCGTCTTCTATTACCGTATGCCAAAAAAGTCCCTCACCAGAAAATTTTCCAGTTTCAAGGAAGCCATCCTTCCAAAGAGAATTGTTTTTCTAGCGTATGAAAATAAATGTTTTTAAGTGTATTCCTAGTGATGGCTTAAATGATAAATTCAAACCAATCAAAAGGATAATAGACAAAATTGAAAAGTTACATGTTGGTGGAGTAAACTGGAAAGTTTGCTTTTTTTATCATTGTTTTGGTTTGGTGGGATATGGGAAATATTCTGACTATGGTGTTATTAACAAATGTGGGATTCCTTTTTATCATAATAATCTGGAGGGCTCTGAATCAGCATGATACTTTACAGTGTTTTAAAGAGCAAGAAACAAACACACCATTTCAAATGTGTTGCTTTTTTTTTTCTTACTGTAGTAAGTAATAAGGAAAGGCTCAAAATATCCTCTTACTGAAATTCACAGACAACATAATTGTGTTGTCAAATATTTCAGAAAACTTAAAATGACCATTATTCTTTTATGAAGAAAAAAATACAAAAACTCATTTAAGATAACCAAAGAAGTACATGCTGAGGTGTAGTAAAACTGTCTGCTTGCTTACATTGGGCTCTGGTGTCTTACATTAACACATATGCTGTCTTAGCATATTTTTTATTTTTCTTTGTTCTATTCTTGTTTGATGTGTTCTTTTATCCAGAGAGGCTTTTTCTGTGCATTTAAATTTTGGTGCAAATATCTTGGTGTCTTAAACTGCTTTGAAGTGCATGTTTTCAAGCTTTCAGATATTGATGTGGTTCAAAATTGAAACACAAGTGTGGTAAAGGTGCAAAAGGTAGCTTGCAAGTTTCAGCTACAAGAAAAATGTGTTTCTTTGAATGGGAAAGGTTATAGTTTTGAATGCAGCTTTGTAGCCTACATGAAGCATAACTGGAAATTGGGACGTGTGGTGTTAAGAGTGACACTTCTCTGAAGTGGGTAAGCACTGCAGTTGCCTGGATTCCTCCAAGGATGAATATTGAAGAGAACTTCGTGCCAAGGGGATCTCTGGTGTAACGGGAACTGAGTTTACTGTGTATAAACCAGGAATTTGCCTTTTTGATTTTCACTACAGTGCCTGTATATTTGCATATGTTTTCCAAGAGCAAAATAAATTTTATCAAGAAGATATATTTAGCATAGCAGCACTTAACTCAGTATGTTTTTCCTCTAGCTGTAAGCATGTTTAATTCAGTGAAAAGGAGGATATATAAATATTCAGTGCAAACTGCGGGTCTAAGTGAGGGTGATAATTTTGTTTTTAAGCCATTGAATGTTTCCTGAACTTTCAATTATGGAGGCTTTTCTTGTGTTTTAATTCAGCTTTCAAACCCTTGTATTTTTGTCCATTTCTGTATTCTGAAAATCTCTGCAGTGGATTGTTAATTCATAAATTAATTGCTTTGTAGTGTAGTTATTTTGGTTTTATACAGTGTCTGTGACAGAAACTAATTTGCCTGTATTCTTATCAAAGGTATGCAGTAAATAAATATATGGTTTGTAAACTGTCTCTTGTAAGCAAACAAAATGTTGCAAATCAATTTTGTTTTGTATTTTCAGGCAGTTTTCTTGTCTGGCAATGTAGGACCATGATAATAGAACTCCTAGACATGCTGATGTTATTAACGTAATTTCTCCTCATACTCGTTGCACAGAGCCAGAGATTCTTCACTGTGCTGTAGCTCTAATGAAGCTGATGTACTGGGTTCCTCCCTCTCAGATTAGCGTTGGCTACTGCTTTGTTTCTGAAATTGCTGCTCTAAACCATCGTCCCACGCTGAGATACAAAAAGCAGAAGGTGAAGGCTGCCAAGGTCTGAACCTGCAGTCCCAGCACAGTGAGGCTGGATGCTTGTGAAACCCTGAATTCTGGGAACTGAGTTTGGGAAGGGTGTTTCTAGATGTACACCCCTGAGAAGCTTGCAGTTTTCTGACTGAATATTAATTTGAAAAGTATTGCTTTAAGCCAAATTCCTCTGTCTTTGAAGTACAGACATGGAGAGGGCTAGGATAGGTAGTAGCAAGGTGTGTTTGGAGGGAGCTCCAGACACAAGGAGAGAGCGGCGCTAACTGGCCTGTAAGGACAGAAATGTCCTGTTAGGTGGATGACCAGAAATAGAAATCCCTCTGAGTCCTGTGAAAATACACAGAATTAAATCATGCAGGCCTGGTATAATCTGCAAAATATATTTGCTTTTTGGGTACTGTGATATCGTTAGACCACCGAGGGCTGGCAGAAGGCATTGACCAAGGTCAGCCATCTGTGTGCTTTGGTGGGCACCCAAGGCTATGGGGATGTTTACCGCGGTCTCTTCAGCTTCAATCCAAAGTAGTTTCTGTGAAGCACTTTGTGTTGGTGTTTAGTGGTTAATGCCACATCCAGCAGTTCATTTTCCCCTCTCCTGTTTGCTTTGGCCCTGGAGAAGCGTATCTGAGCCACCTGAGAGTGAGGTGGCCCAGGCCTGCTCACCAAGGATTTATCAATGCGGGAGGGTTTTGGTGGATTTGAATGTAGTGTGCGACCACCAGCCAGCGTTTACACACTTTATCCAAACCAGTTTGGGCAGAACTGAAGGTGGGGTGTTACAGCCTTACTTCATCTTGAGCTGTGCTCTGTTTCCTTCCATACTGACATTTTGGTCTTTCCTGTCACCTGTCCTGTGTGAGTCAGGATTTCCTACCGCAGGGCTTTAGCTCATCTCTACCCTGGGGATTGCAAGTCCAGGTACTTGGAGGGTTGTTTGATTGAACACACTCCAATACCCTGACCTCTGCTGGATGTCAAGACAAGTTAGCGATTATGGGATAACCAGGAATAATAGTAATATGATTCCATATGAATTCACTAAGCTTGCACTTAGGTAGCTATGTGAAAAATTTAGCTCTTTGTAATAGACCATTAGAGCACTGAATTAACAGATCTGTCCACGGACTATGAAATCACTTAGTTCTTACAGAGATAATTAGACCATTCAAACTGGAAAGTTACTACAGGAAAATAGGAAGGTGGTATTTGTTTTTAAACAAGTAGGTTTTGTAAACTTGCTTTGTAGCTGATGGATTTATCCAGCTTTTGAAAGCACTGTTAAATGTTCAACACTTGCAGTAACACCATTTCATGGAATCATGTGGTGGCTTGGATTGGAAGTGACCTCTGGAGGTGTCCTTGGCCAGCCTCTTCCTCAAGGCAAGCCCAACTTCAAACTTGGATCAGGTTGCTCAGTCAGGACCTTGCTTGGTCAAACTGTGTGATCTCTAAGGACAGAGATTACGCAGTGTCTCTGGGCAACCTGTTGTACCTGCTCCTGCTCAACCGCACCCTCACATCCAGTAGGAATTTCCCTTGTTGCAACTTGTGGCTGTTGCCTCTTGTGTTTTCACCATAGGCCTCAGGGTTCCATCTCTTCTCTAATTCCTTATTGGCTGTTATTCGATTATTCAAAAGCTTCTGCTTGCTATCTGTGCTACGTTGGGAAATTTTAATTCAGTTACTTGTATTCCAGAAGGTACATGACGCAGAATATCTGCTTTGATGAAGAATAACTTAATTTAATAGCTGCAGGTTGTCTAAGATCAATTAAGTTGAATACAGTTCTGGGAAGAGCTGTTAAGAAATAAGATGTATTAATCCGTAATGGTTTATGAGTCACTGGTGCAACCAATGCAAATTACTAATATCTTATGTATTTTAAACCTGTAAGTGCGCACATTTGCACAGAATTGCATAAATATGCAAGACTGATCTTGTTCTTGTGAAATTCAAATGCCCCAAAATGGAAAGGAGTAATTTATGGGTTTAATAAGCAGGCCTGTCACTGTCCGTGACGAATAATTCTATGTACAGAAGGAGAGAGATGTGATGAGTATTCCGCTTCCCAAAGCAGATCCAGCCATGACTACTGCATCTTCTTAAATTGATAGTCAGACCATTAAGGACTGAGCAGGATTCTGATACATCTTAGAAAATGAGCAAACTTTGATGGCACTAAAGATAAAATATTACTTCAATTGTATGGGATAATCTTATTGTAGCTATGCTACCCAAAGAATTCAGGCCACTCTTTTGGCAGGAGCTTTTTTGAAGTAAATATTATTTATTGATTTTAATTTTTTTCTTTGTGTATATGGATTTTGTTAGTTCATGAGGACAATGCCTGTGCTAGCACAATCTCAATCTTTTTAAATTGGTGTGTTCTGTTTTGAGGCTTGTTCCCACTGTAAGTTGTTAGAATGCACTTTGGGGTTCACTTACTGTAATGCTGAATAATTCCAGTGCTGTTGATGCTGTGTAGTTTTTGGTGTGGTTCTGTGCACTAATCAAATTAACATCTAAACAGCTGCAATTTGCCTGTAGTCGCAATTATATTTATAAAAAAAAACCCTGTAAGCACCAAATAGAATAGGAAAACACTATTTCATTTATTTTCTGCAATTGGATTCCATTACTTTTGTGAGCCGCTTAGTCTTGCATGCTCATGTACTGCATTTGGAAGAAGTATTTTCTGAGGTAGCTGTCCTGGTTTCAATTCTTACAAAGTACTCTACTTTAATTGATCTGCTGTAAATATTTCTCAAGAAGAGAAACAATAAAAAACCCAAATAGAATTGCTAAAGAGTGAAGGCAAAGAGAGGACAGCAGCATTTTCAGGTAATAATTTCTTTCAGCTTTTTTTGTGTTGCTTTGATTTGCAGCACAGTGTTTTATAGCTCCCAGAAGGCTAGGATAGCTTCAGAAATACAGGAATTCTCCAGAATGCACGCTACTATCTGGTTTCAGCAGTTACCAATGTATCTATTGAAGGCACATAAAGTTGTGCAATACTATGGAACAATAGTGATTTTTTTTTTTTTTTAATTTGAGCCTATCTGCAGATAAATGCATGTCCTGGAGTGTGTAGATGTTATTGTTTGTAATTTTGTCAGCTCTGGAATTACGTGGTTGCCATTTGTCTTTTTATGTCCCAATGGGTCCAGCCTAACATAAGTGCAAAAAGGAACACGTGCTCTGTTCATTAGCCAGTGCTTGTTTTGTTACCTTGGCATTACATTCAAAGAAACTTTCTTATTCTTCTTTTGTAAACTCTGCTTAAGTATCCAAATGATGGCAATTAGCAATTTACGAGTTATTATTTTAAAATACCTGAGCTTATTATCCAAATAGATGCCAGCACAGATTTGCCTTTAATAAAAAAGACATTATCGTCATAATATTTGTGGGTGCTGGTCTTTTTGTAATAGTTGGAGGCTTGTCCTGGCTTTTGCAAGGACACGGACTTCTTGCTAACTCTAGTTGGGGGGTTTGTGCTCAGAGCAGTTGGTTTGGGTCTTGGAGAAGAACAGTGGGCTTGCTAACTATTTGTTGGTTATTCCAGCAGAGTGGAAGGAGATATAATCTGTTCCTGAAGCGACGTCTCAGGGTAAAACAGTGACGAATGATATTGCAAGTGGCTTGGATGGCTGCAGTAATAACATGCTTCACTGTGTGATGCCTTTTGTTAATTGGGAGCAGGGTTCACAGTTACAAAGTTCTCTGAGAAAGCACAGAATATTTTTCACGTGCATCTTTGCATGGCTTAAGAGGGAGAAGACAGAGACATAGCCCTCTGAATTATTCTTTTTTTGTTCCTACTCTAGCAAAATGAAAACCCAATTCAGTCTTGTATAAATACAGTTTTGCTGATGGGTGTGGTTAAAAAACCCACCAACAACCTTCCTGAGCATGGAGTTAAATTTAGACCAGAGTATTAATTTCTATGGAGAGCATATTGCTGTATGAAACTATAGTCTTATGAACAATTTGGTAGAGCTGAATATTGATACGGTAATAAATAATACTGCCTAATTTTCTGTTAACTTCCCTACGAGAGTGAAATAATAGTCTTTATTAGCTTAACATTAATTGCTGTAGCCTAATCAGTGAAAGAGATGAATGCTGTTATTATGACATTCTGCCATGCTGATAAATGAAAATATTACCTTTAATAGATCAATTAGAATACTAATTACCCTGTTGCATTGATACATTTTATTAGATTTTTTTTTTTTCTCCAAGAAAATAAGTACTCAGTTTTGAAATGTAACCCTGATATAATTTATGTTCATTTTCATATGTAGTCATTGCTGGGGCATACTTCTCTGTGGTGGTTGGTTTGGTGAACCTTATTCTGTTGAAGAAAATGCATGGGATTTACTTCTTGCTACCTGCTTCAAGTCGATGAATGGTGCCCTAGCTGGCTTTTGTGCAGAGTGGTGTTCTGACTAACTGCAGACAAAAATAATGGCTGTCAAATAACACTTGTCTCGATCATTTATGACACATTGTAAAGACTGTGAAAGAATAAATGGTGGCATTGTTCACGGGTATTGCTACACTAACACATATTTATTCTTCGTATACCAGTTATTTACATGTAGTGTTTGTGCATACAAGCAGCTAATTTTGAAATTATTTCAGCTGGATGTAGCCCTTGTTAAAACTTGTGCAAGCAGATCTTCAGCTATGAAGAAACTGAAGAATTAAGGCAATTTGGGGAACTTCTTTGTCTTCTGTTATATTTTAGAGCAACAGCAATACTTGTTTTTTTTAATCATATGCCCATATCTTCCACAGATTGATAAAAGACATCAAAGCAAAGATTCTATTTTCTTCAGGGACGGTGTCAGGAGAATTGATTTTGTTCTCTCCTATGTGGATGATCTTAATAAGGAATGGGAAAAAAAGTTGGTAAGTTTGGCGATTTGAGGTCCTCTTAATTCTTACCTATCATAACCTGAATATCACTTACTAAGCCTTTGAAATCACTACACTCGACTGGAATTGGGCTTAGCTAAAAATTTGATAGCTGTGTAAAAAGCCATTTCATGTATTGAAATCTCTGTGCAATTTACTGCTGTGCATTAGGACCCAATTTTATTAGATTTTTGGGGCTTTATTTACTGAATTGATCAGTCTGTTACTTACACCAGTCAATATATTATACAATCAATGCCAAGTAATCTAAATGATCTTGGTTTCTTCATTTAACAGTCTTATAGTTAGCTGTGACTTTGGTGAAACCTTACCTGTAAATAGTTAAATGAAGGAGTTTTCTTCTAAATAAGCAAAGCATTATCCAAATGAGATGTCACAATAACTTTTTTTCCCCGCCCTTTGACTTCAGTTACAGCAGAAACAGATTCTTAGGTCCAAGAATCGATGCAATTTTCCTTTTAAGATTTTCTTTTTAATATATACTCTTGAGTAACACAAACACAGTGTCTCCTCTGTGACCTTTTCCCTGTGCTTGACTTGCTCTCTACATTTCTCTGTATTCACTGCCTTCTTTCTGAACCAGGAGGGGTTATGCTTATAAACTAGTGTCTCCAAAGTTTGTCCATTAAAAAAAGAAAAAATATATAAAAGAAATGAGAGAGAGACTAAAAAACCTTCATTCTTGTGTAATTATGTTATTCTGAAAGATAAGGATATCTGAAGAAAACTAATTACACCAAGGCTTATGACAAAATCATGATCAAAACTAAAGGTCTGAAGTAAAGAACATTTTTCAGCTATATCTTGTCATATTAAAGTGTTTCATAACTAAAAAATTATAATTTCATTTGAACAAAAACTGCATGATTGGGCTGTTTGAAAAATAGCTTAGTGCTTTCATCCCTTCATGAAGGAATTACCGTTTTCTTTAAGGAGTTGTGCTGCTTGTACTTGTATCCAAATAGGATCCATTGTAGAACACAGCCCCCCATATCTTAGTCTTGTTACCTTAAAAAAATACAAGAATCTCCGTCATCATCTCTGTTTGGTGCTTTTTCCAGCTTAAGCATCTCACAGTCAGCTTTGCTGAGCTGGACACATTCGGGTTTGCTTGGGAGATCAGGGTTACGTTGTAGCTGTGGTACCATAGGTTTATATAAAGGCGCACTTTTTTGGACCCCCACTGACTCTTTGTCAGGCTGTAATCCTAGCTAGACTCCTTCTTCTCCCATAAAGCAGAATGCATTTAAAAAAGAGTTAAGAGGAGAAGAAAGATATCCATGCAAAATATGTGAAAGCAGCTCTTAAAATAAACTTTTCCATTAGTCATACTCAAATAACATGAGGAAAGAAATGGAGACTATTTAGGTAATGTTTCAAGTGGAAAGGAAAACAAGCCAGATGCTCAGTCTAGTCACTCATTCATATTGTGTGCAGCAATTTCCTTCTTATTGCTTTGTGGGTCCTTAGGGGTAGCAGGAATCTTTGCCAGTCCAGGGGCCCTGTACACGGATGTCTTTATTGTCTGAAGGATTCACATAGGGAAGAACCCAAGAGTTAGTAGCTAATATTGTAGTTCCTCTTTCAGGTAAAAATGCACTTAGTTAGGAAGAGACATCTCTGTCTTGCAAAAGGCTGGAACATCCACATCAAGTTTTGTGGGATTTAATTCTGTGAGTGTCTGTTACTCACACAAGAGTTTATGGCCCCATGGAAGAACACGTTTAGTCTGTGGCTCTGTAGGTTTGCTCTGTGGTCACAGACCGGACAGGCATGAAGATATCAATGTTACAGCATATCAGTTTTTACACAGTTCCTGAGGAATCTGCTCATAAAATGAAATTTGCCCTATATTTATGTCCAGCATGGACCTTTATACAGTGAATATGCCTGTAAGTTAATGCAGGCTTCTTAGCAGAGAAATACTGTGCTGTTGTCTTTGTGGGAACAAGATTAAATACTGATGTACTGCAGCCTTTGGAATTCGTCTGGCTTACTGTACTTGCCACTGTACAGTCATTGCAGGAAAGAAATGTGAATTACTCCTACTGTAGTACAATGAGACAGCAAAATGTGACAGCTAAGAATAGAAATGTTCATGGGAAGAGAAAAACAGTTGTGACAAATGGGTTTGTTGCCTTGTCTCAAGGAAACAGCTTTATTCTGCATTTCTAAGAAAGGGATGAATAACTTCTTTGTGTGTTTCAACACCACCCTGACACAGATGTAAGAGATGGATCTGTTCATCTTCTCCCTTAGCTTCATGCAGAACAAATGCATTAACTTCTTTGATGTTTCCCAGAAACTTTCCAGTTTAAACTCTGTTTTGAGCTTGCCTTCTATAAGCTACACGAGTAAATCCCAACCACAAAGTCTCTGTAAACAAAGATTAGGATTACATCTTTGTGAGACAATACTTTATGTTTTTCCTCAAAGCCACTAGCAGATAAGTAGAAATATTTTACCCATATATGAAATGCATGTGAACATAGAAAAACAAATATAATTTTTGAAAGTATCTAACAAGTGATTCATGTATAACCAGACATGATCTCTATCGTCCACAAGTGTATTTCTTCACAAGAAACCCCAGAGCGTTAGGATTCTGCTTCCAGTAAACACAGAATAACTTACTTTGCACAAGATCCCAAAGTCCACCTGTCCCCAGTGGGACATGGAGATGCAGAAAGAAATTTCATCTAGTCCTTTCCCACTTTTTGGCACCAGATAGCTCAAAGTCAGAGAGCCAGGGGCAGCAAATGTCAGATGCTTATTGTTCTTGCTGCACCCTATCAGGCTGCCGACAGGGAGAAACCACATCCCCAGTGCTGCTGGAGCAGCTGAAAACTGGGCTTGAGCCTAACAAGGTGCCTCTCTGTGCTGCTTTACAGCAGCCTGGCTGGTGCTTGCGAGAGGAAGGCATTTGGCATCTGCTGTGTGTTGGAGGGCACGCAGAGCACCCTCCCCAGCCCTGCCAGCGGTCCCTGCAGTGCTATGGGAGGGACAGTTCGCTCATCCGTCTTGGTCAGCCTCACTCCCGTGGCTGCAGGCGGATGAGATGCCAAGAGGCCTTTCCTAAGCAGGCTCCATCTCAACTGAAACAGTCTCGCCAGGGAGCTGCGTGGGCAGTCTGAGCCCGGACCGAGCCCGTGTTAGTCCTATGAACTGAACTGTGTTTTCTCAGGGTGTGAGTTCCTGTATGCTCCCTGTATGCTCTCCAGCAGCATGTCATTGTTCCATGTTATTTCCCAATATCCTACACAGGACTGCAGTTAGAATAAGCCCAAGGTTCCTCATTTGTAAAAGGCTTTTGTGAACTTGGTGTGCCCTGCCCAGAGGAAGGGTGAAGGTGAGGAGGAGTGTGCTTAAGTGTTGTAAACTTTAAATTGTTTTATTCTCCTGTTGATCGTTTGTTGTTAGTAGCAGTAACAACATTGCTATCAAGAAGCAGGTTGATAACAGTTGTCTATCTCTCATAGGTAACTAATCATGCAGTGTTGCATCTGCATTGGGCATAGTAGTACCACTGGACTTGGGAACTTGCTTTGGTAATCTTATCAGGATGGTTCATTACAGCCAAGCATACGTTAGTGGTTAAATTACTCCGCACAAGTATGTGGGATATCCACAGTGGTGTTGGGAGAGGTGAATGCTGTACTGGCCTCTCTCCTATATAGGCCATAGTGGTGCCAGAAAATGTGGTTTCAGACTTTTTGGAACTGTACCAAAACAGCGCTGGTCTGAATTGTCTCTAATCAGTACTTGGACGTATCAGGCATGATTGTTAAACTGGTGAATCAATGTTACTGTAAGCGATCAGTCTTCCACATGCTTACCGAAGTTTTATTCTAATCTACTTTGAATATTCCCTTAGAAACATAGCTAAACTTGAACGATAACACACCACACACATAACCCCCCAAAGAGTCAGAGGTGTTCAAGATGCATTTACTTCTCTGGTTAACAAGATTGCGCGGTCCATAAGCCTATTGCTAACTAACGAGCAGGTTTGCTGTTGCTAGACAATGCAATTCCCAGTGTGTTGCCATCACTAGGCTGGCCACCACTCGGAATTGGGCTGGTATGCATCAGCTGGTTTTTGTCTGCTGGCCTGCTTTCTTTCTAAAAGGTCACATAGCGTTAAGGGGTTGTCATCAGGGCAGTTAGGAGGAGTGAAACTCAGTGAAGTCATTGGGAAGTGATCTATTAGTTGCTAACTTCATCAGTTAATAAAGTGTGTTTGTTTCTCTTCAGGAAAGAAGAAAAGAATTTGAGAGCAACCTGCAGAAGGCTGGTTTGGAACTAGAAACAGAAGACAAGAAGGTAAAAATAAAAGGCAGGGGGGAAATAGGACCAAAGAAACAGACCTGCAGATTACTAATTAATGTTATACCACTTTGTTTCTTTGAGAAAAAATATTCTAGAGGATTTCAGTGCAGTGTGACTAACTTAGGTGAAACAAGCTTAATATGTTTATTTGAGTTATTTTTCCAGATATGTTAATAAGAATTGTGGAAGCAAAGTAATTTTGATTCGGGACAAAGTGATGGCTTTTGATTTCATAACAAAAAGAAAGCAGTTCCAAAATAGGTGTGACTTCATTTAAACCCATGTAAATGGGAAGTGTGCTCATAACTAGATTTTTATCCCGTCTTCAGTCAGTCAGCATGCTCTTTTTTTCTGGCAGAGATTGAGTGGGGCAAAATAGCTCTTGAGGAAATTTAGATTCTGTAACATCCATGGATGGGAATTCATTGAGCAACCTGTTAAAAATACCTTCCGATTGCCATCTTCTCCTGTGTAGGCAGAGGAACACAAAAAGGACATATACTGTGGGGTGAGGCCTGTGATTAGATTATTCCTTATCAGAGCTGGAAGGGTGTAGGAGACCCTAGCTCTGGCTGGCAGCTCCTTTTTGCAAGGAGGATTGTCTGCTCTACTCTGCTGTATGCAAACTGGACCCTTCAGGAAAGAACAGCTTTACGGTCTGGCACGGTGGCCAGCCCTGCACAACAAACCCTCACGTTTCCAATGCACTCAGAGTGCAATAAGAGTTTTCAGGGGTCAGTGTACAAGAGTGGTGTGGTTTGAAAAACCTTTGTGAGCTTTTAGTAGTGCAAAGGTTATCTTTATGAGCAATCATCCACTCTGATAAGCCTTTCAGTTAAAAAAAAAAAAATTCCTCCTATCCCCCCTATTTAAAAAAAAAAATAAAAGCTTCTAAAAATATGTAAAAGGCAATGAATTTTGTATAAGAATTGTTCTCATAAACCTTGCAATAAAACACAGTTTAGTCTGATGTCGGATTTAATTTTCCTGGGGCAGGAATCTGAAGATGGCAAGATTTATTTTGTGAAGATCCATGCCCCATGGGAAGTTCTGATCACGTATGCAGAAGTGCTGAACATTAAAGTTCCCATCAGGGAAAATGACATTCCCTCAATGGTGGAGAACCCCCTGGACTGTATGCTTGCACCGTTCAGGCTTCCCGAGAAGGTGATGCACCCTGAACCGGATTATTTCACAGCACCATTCAGCAAGGACAAGCAGGAGCTGTACCTCATTAATGACGAGAGCACTTTCTTCTCACCATCCATGAGAAACAGAATAGTACGTATGTGAATTTGTCTGCTTATGTTTACATGTAGATTTACACAGACACGTAGGAATATTTGTGCATGGAAAGAGGATATAAACTGTGATTTCTGTGGGTAAATACAAGGAAGCCTAGATGCCTGTGCATCTTTATTAGAAATCCGGAATAGTATTTGTTGGAATGCATCTTCCAAATGTCTACAAGGCAAGCGTGCCCTCAACAGCGTCATACAGGGTAGGGCCTTCTGAAGAAACCCTTTTTGCTTTTGTGTGTTATTCCTGCAGATTATACTCAGTGCACAACCATTATAGGTTTCTGTTAAATGGCTTTAGGTGGGAAAGGACTGAAATCCTTGTGTTTGAATCTCAGGTTAATTATATTCTTACACGTTGCCCGTATGGAACAGAAGAAGGGAAGAAAAAATTTGGGATTAAGAGACTGCTAAATAATGGCACCTATTCAGCTGCGTATCCTCTTCATGATGTAAGTATTTTAGCTTTCTGCTCTCTTGAGCATTCTTGTATGACTCCCAAGCAGTTGGGAGTACAAGTACAACCAACCTTGAATGCTAAGGAATTGTATGACAAAGTTCAAAAATCATTGTCTGAAAAACAACTGTTTAACCTTTTAAATATTTTTAAAATGCAAACTTTAGGTTGTTTAAACTTCTTGATTTCTGTTTAGAAACCAATTTTCATGCTTTTCTTTGTGATTGAGAGTCATTAAGGGAAAAAAGGAAAACCAGTGTCACAAACTGAGTATTTGACATAGCCAAGTATTTCTAAAGGAAGAGTTCTGCAACCCAGAATAAAATTACAGGAGCTGTCAGAAACTGCGGTTATTTTGTACTGTTTAATTTCTAGGAAACTAAGAAAATTTTTTTTGTGTTTGACAGGTAGCTACGTGATAGTGATGAACACGACTAAAGTTAATTAGTGTCAGAATTCCGTTTTGTGTGTCCTTGCAACTTGAGAAACCGCAGCATGCAGTACATTATAGTGCTGTGGCTGGAGGCAGGAAACTAATTTATATCCCGTAGTTTATATCTCTCAGTGAAATGCTTTTGGCTGTGCAGTTTACAATGATTCTGAAGTACAAAGAACGGGATTTAAATTTGCATTATTTTTAATGAAGCAGGAGTAGAGTAGTAGTTTTCTACTTTAGAGAAGCTTGAACTTCTGCAGTTGCGTATTTGAGTGTCGATGAGGTGTTTTGCTCTGATTTGCCCTCAGTGCCAGTACTGGAAGAAAGCAAATGATCCAAACTGTGACAATGAGAGATACACACTGTACATGGAGTGGGCCCGGTTCCTGCGGTTCTACAAAGAACAGCCTTTGGACCTCATCAGGTAAAAAAGACCCTGTGTTTTTTTATATTTACTTGGTTTTTACTGGAATACAAGCGTGTTTTCATTTGTAGCTTGATCCTGGTGGGAAGTTTTTGCGACTTGTAAGATCCGATGAGAATCAGATACTTAATTGAGCACTAGATCCTTGGAGGACACGTCACAGGTTTATACTAGCAACAGGAAAAATGCTTTATCTCAAATCAAGCGTCTTTCAATCTAGTCAGCACTCCTTGGGTCAGGTATATTACAAATAATTTAACTGTAGAGAACACATACGGAGAATACCTTGCATTTAAAATCAATATCTGCCACAATTTTTAAAAACAGGTTTGAAATTTTGAAATTTCAACATAGACATGAAAAAACACTGATAAAATCAGTTTCTGAAGCTTGACTCTTAATTTGTTACTAAATGCAAGTTTAAACTAACCTTGCCTAAGATCTCTTTGATTCTGCTCATATGATATTACAAAAACATTACTTGATTCGTGGGTTACAGTTGTCCCATTCATAGCACAACCAGTTGTATTGCTGTGAAGTACCCATGTGTTCTAACCACTTGACAAAAACTGTTGTACCCAGTTTCATTTTGTGTAACTCCATGGAAAATTAAAAAAAAAAAACAGACTTCATTTACATTATCCTGTGGGAAGGAGAAAGAGTGATTTTAAAGCTGGAGCTTCTGCTAGGAGGAAAAAAGGGTCAAAAGAGGCCATCTATTTTGTTCATTCAGCTTGTGTACTTTCTCAAATCTAGCTTCAAATCCCGTTTTTTCCAGTGTACGTCAAGGCATTTACTCTTCTATTAAATGAGTTTTGCCAAGTGTTTAATTTTGACTCTGTCCAATTTGCTCTATTGCAGTTTTAAACTTTGCTTTGTATTCCTATTAATTGCATTTTTTTTGTGCGTGTTCAGGAAGTACTATGGGGAGAAGATTGGAATCTATTTTGCCTGGCTAGGATTTTACACAGAGATGCTGTTCCTTGCAGCGGTTGTTGGCTTAATCTGTTTTCTTTACGGCTTGTTTACAATGGATGAAAATATGAGCAGGTGAGTGTAATGTTGAAAATCTCCTGGGCTTATAATGGGAAAAGCTAGGCAATAGGAAAACTTTGTTATTGCAAAAAGTGAAGTAACAAGCCATTAAAGCTTGTTAGAGCAGACAAATTGTTCTTCAGCTATCTTTATTGACAGAAGTGGTGGTGGAAAGCTGATGCAGAACTTGTGGCTATTAATTAGTAAGACTTAATTTGTAGATGAAAAGCGATATTTTATTGCCATTTGGCAATAGCTTTTTATATTGGAGTACCTGCAATACATAAAGTCCTCAGAGTACCACTGACATCTTTCAAAATTGGTTGCTTCAAGTGTTTATTGTTGCCGAAAGCTTTTCTATTTTAATATATCTTGCATAGTAGTTCACTGACCTTTTTGTGTAGGTCATCATTTGTACTAACTACCAAAAGCATGAGTACAGTACAGATCAGCAGTGTTCTCCTGTTGAAGAGGGATCCAGTATCTCAGAAGCCGGAGTTGGCTCTTTTTTAAATCAGCACTGTATTTGTTTCTTCAAGGATCCCAAGATTTATTGTATTCAGGGCTATGGGGAGAGGAACAAGAGGGTTGCCCTTTCATTGCTCGGTGTTTTTTATAAGAAGTCTTCCAGAAAATTTTGAGCTTTAACCATAAAAGAAGAATAACAGGTTAAAATTCTCATCCGTTCTATTGAATTATGTCATTTTGAGACTTAGGTTTTAGCTTAGTTCAGAATTCACCCGGGAATACTGCTGTACATGTTCAGATTTCTCTGGATACTGAAGGACTATCATAAGATTGTAAACTTTATCCACTGCAGTAGTTGAAGTAAAAAATTTTACTGTAAATAGCAAAGCTGAATTTATACCTCTGCTTTTGGAAGAGGTGTTATGAACGCATTACTAACCTGATGAGAAAACATGGGTTATATCTCACTTGAAAGCAGTTGATGTGCAGTACAGCTCCTTACAGACTTCTGATTCATTACTGATAAAATCAGAAAGCCCATACTAAGTGAATTGCTAGTTCTCCTCCTTATAGCAGCTGCTACATTTCTGGGCTTGTCCTGACCAACTACGAGTTAAGACCAGTGAATGGGACAAGACTTGGCATCTTCTCTGTTGAACTTTAAACAAATGAAACTCTTAATTTGTTTTTAAAAAAAAATTCATATAGCAGCTCTTAAGATGCTATGAAAACAGATCCTGTACAATGGTTTTCTCCTCAGCAAAGAAATCTGTGACCCTGCAATTGGAGGAGAGATCATCATGTGCCCTCTTTGTGACCGAGAGTGTGAGTACTGGAGACTAAACACCACCTGTGAGTCCTCAGAGGTCTGTATCTGGTTCTCTAGCCACTTGTCATTTGTGTTCATACCGAGAACTAGTTTGGTGCTGACCTTTTCCTGTGTATTCTGTTGTAGTATTCCCATTTGTTTGACAACGTGGCAACTCTCTTTTTTGCCATTTTCATGGGCATATGGGGTGAGTACATTTGATAAGTTTTATGTCAAGCAATAAGAGGATCTTAGCCAGACTGCTGGGGGTGCTGGAGGTGGGAGGAAGGGGAATAATGGCTTCACTTTAATATCCTGCCTCAGATGCAGAAGTGATGAAAGAATCAAATCAACAGTGGGATTTAGCTTAACCAAAACCAAACTAAATACAGCAGTTATCTAGGATGTCATAATCGTTGCATACTCTGACTAATAACATTTGTTTCTTTCCTTAGTACCCTAAGACAGAGTAGTCCAACCTTAGACAGTCCTTGGGAGAGCGCTGCAAGTTATCAGTGTCCTGCCAAGGGAGTAGAGAGCTTTTGTGTCCTTTCACTGGAGGGTGGTCCAGCACTACTGCTTCATTAGCAGCAATTTTAGGATGACGATCAGTTGGCTTCTACTCCAGTGAAGGCCATACATGTTTTGATGATGTGGGTTACTGTAGTTATAATTTCTTATTTCCTTAAATACCCTGTCTCCTGTTTCATACTGTTTGTGTGAAATATCATAATTGAATCTGCGATAGTATAGATATTTCATTGACATGCAAAGATCTCTGTCTGCTAAGAGAAAATCTATTTGTGTTACTTGTAATTGAAGGACCTCACCGCTAGTAGAGAATTCTCAAAAAAAAATAAGATGATGATGTATGGCTGTTTTCCTAAACTTTCCTTGGTTTTAAGCGCAGGCCTTAGAGTGACATGGATTAGTTATTCAGGAAGTACCAGCAACGGTTTTAGAACTGCAAAAGATAAGCTTTCCTGTGTTTGTGTAAACTCTAAAGGCTCTCCTCTTCAGATAAGAACAATCAGATTACCAAAGGCTTACATTCTAAAGTAGTTTATAGAAGGCTTTTAAAAAGTTTTATAGTATTATACATTTTACAGTTGTTACTTTTATAAATGAAATCTGTTCCCTCTAGTGTCTTAAATTTTTTTAAGCCAGCCTCACTCTTGATCATATGAAAAGCATCAGATATTCACTGTCTTTAAAATGACCATGATATCAAATAATCGTCAAAAAGCAACAGAAGTTTTGAACATACTACTTGAAAACAGTTCTGCTTATTTTCAGTAGTTGTTCGTGTGTTACAGGTCTATACACAAGCAATTAGTTGAATTACCATGTTCCTTTGTTAACTCTGTGTTGATGATTGCATATGAAAAGTAGTTAAATGGTACTTGATCATGGTAATTGATCCATTAACCATGGAAATTCCCATATCCTGTCTTGGCATCTCCCTTTTCATCCACATGTGGAATTCAATTGGCTAATAAATTACTTAAACCGTATTATGGCCTTAGCTGTGAACTTTAATAGGTAGTCAATAAAAATACACGGGCACACTGTGGGAATAAATAACAGACTGCAGAATAGAAG
Source organism: Syrrhaptes paradoxus (assembly GCA_013400615.1). NCBI lineage: Eukaryota > Metazoa > Chordata > Aves > Pterocliformes > Pteroclidae > Syrrhaptes > Syrrhaptes paradoxus. The sequence continues at coordinate 55,972 of VZTO01010474.1, read as the reverse complement.
CCAGTGCAGAACTAAGTTTAACTTGGTTCGTGAACTTGTTCCCTTCTCCCTTAACTGTATTTTAATATTTCCAAATTGTAGTTACACTTTTCTTGGAGTTTTGGAAGAGACGGCAAGCTAGACTGAAATACGAGTGGGATTTGGTTGATTTTGAAGAGGAACAGCAACAACTGCAGCTGAGGCCTGAGTACGAGGCAAAATGTACCCAGAAGAAGAAGAATCCTGTAACTCAGGTAATGAGCCTGCCGGGTTGGCGTGCATGCAGATTCAGCTGTGTGCCGGAACGTAGTCTGATAACATGTGAGGTGTGCCTCAGGAACAAGTCTGTATCTCATGGCTAGGTAAAGATTTGTGTGACACATGTAAGCAATGCCACATTTCTATCAGAGCAGGGCAGGCCCTCAGCTGTTACACAGCAGTGTTTATGGGAGCAGCGAGTTTGGCTTCAATATGTAGGAGGTGATGCCAACCACACCCTCCCTGAACACAATAGATTGCATCGAATATCAAAGCAGAATTTAGTAGCACATTGTTTTCTCACTAAGGGCATACAGTTGATGAGTGCTAAGGTTTGGGCTCTGATTGAAGAGTGGTCAGAGATGAACACTTCAACGTCCAAAAGCAGCGCAGCTGTGTTAGCATCAATAAGTCCTGGAGCTGATAGCCCTGCCTGTCAAGGGTCTGTTTACCCTGGCACAGGGCCATTGCGGTGTGGCCATCCAGCTTTTCAGTCTGAAGGCAACAGTAACCGGGAGCAATCGGCACTTCAGCCTCCTCTTGCGCATGAGAGGCACTCCCCATCTCTTGGACCTTTTTCTGCAGCTGTCTTTTGTTATCTAGGCTTTTGACACTGAATAAATGAGAACATGGGGGGTTTTTGCCTCTGGAGTGTGCGTAACTTTCAGTAATTGTTCTCTATTGATTTTAATTTCCAACGGAAATTGATATATTACATCAGGAATACAAAGGCAAAGTTTATAGCTTTCACTTGGCTAGCACCATCCTTACAGTGCCCTTCACATTTCAAGATAGCAGTCTCTGAAATGTTTACACTTTTAAAAGCACTCTTCCTCATCCCTGCACAACATACAAAAAAAGCAGTTGTCTTGATGTAAAAATACAAAAGTGGGACTAGCTGTGGTTTTCTTTCTGATATACAGTCACTTTGGGGAACGCTAGAGAGATGAAGGTTGCTGAAGCTCTTTGTCTGAAATCTAATTGAGATACAATTAACCACACTATTTAACTCTGTTAAATGCTCTATGTAAATACCTACTAGATGTTAATTGTGTTCATTTAAATTTAATTTAGGTAGGAGTTATGTGACAAATTTAGGGATCAGATGGTTGTATGCCAGTGCAACATCTACCACCTCAATTTGCCATATTTTTAAATTATCCTTTCTCTTCCTAGAATTGTATATAAATTGCTTATTTTCACTAGTCATAAGTAGACTTGGATAACACAGTCTTCAGAAAAGAAATAGAAGCTTAGCCAGAACATGGGAAGTATCAATGCTATATAAATAGTAGCCTTGTCTTTCAGGGTTTCTCTCTTTAATTATTAGGAGATATACATACTAATCATATTTCTCATGAGAGACAGTTTTTCTGTCTCTCCTGCACACGCAGCGTTAATGCCTGTAACTTGTACCCGTAGTCACACAGAGATCTTTGATAACCACGTGCTGTGATTTTTAGTGTAGCTCTGCTGAGGTATTGATTTCTGCATGCTCAGGAAAACATTTCAGGTAAATCAATTTTTGATTAGTGAGGTCAGCTAATTGAAATCAGATTCCTGCCTGTTGTGTATTATTTGCTAGTTTACACCCCTGTGTATGCTCAGGCTCAAAACCTCCGCTTTCTTCTGACTTGGCTGCACAGTGACCAAAACCAGCTGAACCTCTGTGGTTCTGCTGCAGTTGAAGGAAAGAGCAGGGAAGTCACACTGGTGATTCGCGGCCCCTGTGTGCTCTGTAGTGAGGGCTGCAGCAGAGGGTAGTGGTGTGAGGATGGGGAAGTCATGGGCTGACTCGTGGACAGTGGTTACGTACAGCATGGACCAAAACCCACAGTCTGGCAGGTGAATCTGGTGCAGCGGGTTACAGCCAGAGATGGCATGGGTGAGGTGCATTTGTGTAGCTGTCCTGAGGGCAATTGTTCCCTCTAAGTTCGTGCAGATCTCTTAGCTAGGTAGGATGGTTTATTTGGACTTTGTTTTGGAAATATTGGACTGTAATATATTTTTCTTATCTTACAGTGAGATACTGCACTGTTCTGTGCTTTCTAAATATGCATTAACAATTCCCATAAAAATGCAATGACTGTACAGTCCTTTATTTTTATGTCACATCAATTTATTGCCTTGGTGGATTTTTAGAAGCTTTTGTGCAGCAAGGTTTAGCAGTGATCCTTATCAATACCCAGTTACAGCAAACCATACGGGTTAGCCATGCTGTAGTGTAATTTTCTTTCATTAGATAAAGTGCAATACTGAACACGTGAAAGGGCAGTGATTTTCAAATAAGTTAATTCTGCACACTGGCAAGATATTATGGATACAGCTCACTGAGTTTCTTGTGTCCCAAGGCTGGCTTTGCTTTGCTCAGAAAATTGTTTCCTCATTATTCCTGGCCATAATTCAAAGTTCTAGGTGCATTGAAACAGAAATTGCCCATCTTGAGGCTTTAATTAACACCTCATTTGATCACTATGCTAAGCTGTTTAGCTAGATCATAGCTAAAACCTGGTTTTGCTGATTACAGTAGAATCTTAATTTACATAAATAATGATGCATTCCATTTAGACAGGCTCTATCGCTGCACATTATTACCTACATTTTGTTCTAAAGTAGAAAACTTGTTAAATAGCCTAGAATGTGTGAAACATTTGTTCTTAATATAGAATAAACATTATTTATTAATACATAATAGATACAAAGTGTTATGAGCCTATGTAAAGCCACTTGATATCTATACTTGTGTCTTATCTTCAGCTGGTTTTTTATAGCTCTGTAAATTGAGCCTTTAACTGTTACCATCATCAAACACCTTGTTGTGACGTGAGACTACAGGATTGATAATTGTGTTTAGTGAGTATACTCAGGCAATGTATCTCTCCTGAGAGAACAGCACATTACACTTCAGACACAGTCACACTGTATGAGCATGCTGATTGACTGAAGACTATCGCCGTCAAGAAGCAAGGTTTGTAAAACAACTGCTGCCTGGCTGTGTCAGGGAGAAACAAGCAACACCTGTTGTTGTTGTATTCAGAGTTACACCTGTGCATTGGACACATTCTGGGCTTTTGTGCAACAGAAACTCCCTTCAACAACGTTTTACAGGTTAAATATCTTCTGTGGTCAAAACAAGCATTTCCTTATTGATACTATACTTCCTATTGTGCTCGCCTATAGCCATCGGTGCCCCTCTGTCCAGGAGCAGTGTAAGCATACTGCAGTGCCTGGTCCCAAAGATTTATCAAATTCAGATTAGTTTTTACTAAATCTTCTTCCACTGGCATTAGTTCTTAAATGATCTTTTCTTAATATGTGTAATCTGATATTTTAGGAATTAGAATTGGTTGCGAAAAAGAGAACTTTATACCAACACGGAAAATTGTTCATGTGCTATATGGGGATACTCACTTGGGTAAGACCTGGCTGCCTGACGCTGCAGCGGAGACTGGCTAATTAACTAATTAATGCAGCTATTTCTTCAATTAAAAAAAAAAAGATGGAGTGGAGGAGAAAACTCTCTAGCTGTGTGGAAAAACATGGTACATCCAAGTAAATGATCATTTAAGAAACCTCGACATGAAGAATTTCTTCAAAGTCCAGTGTTGGACTCAGAGCTGTATGACAGCTGACCTAGCATTACAGAACTAGTTCTCTCCTGTTCATCTAGTGAAGGAGTTGGCCTTTTTCCTTCAGCTACTGATTGATTTTTTGCAAAGGTTTAACCATTCTTTCCAAGTACTGTCTTTACTGTTAGCATTGTTGTGGCCACTTCTGTCCTGATCTTTTTTTTCCTTCTCAGCACATTCAAAATCATGCCGTATCTGCCCTTTTAGAGAGGGGGGTTCTGCATGGTTTTCCTCGGATGTGGGCACTTTCACACAGCTGATGAGAGCTCTGTGTGCTGCTTGACATTGGAATAAGATGATGGATTTGTGAACTGTGCTGTGCTTGCTTGACTGTTTCAGGAGATGGAGCCTTATTTGCCTATAACTAGCCAGGCTGTGCGGTTCTGCATCTCGGGAACTACAGTGTTGTTCTGGGTGAGCATCTTTTTGAATCATCACTTTAACGGATATCAGAGTTGCTGATTGTCACTAATCATAATGTTAACACAAACTGGTTTTAATAATGAAATTAACACATGCTTTTATTATTGTCCTGCAGATTTTCTCCTGTCATACAAAATCAATTCAGATTAAAAAGAAAAAAAACCAAAACAACCTTGGAAATCTTTCGTTAATTCGTAATTTGATTGGACATTTTAGCATAGGGACATTTTCTCTGGTTTATATGCTGTTAACAGACCATACTGAAAAAAATCTGTAGTAAAGGCCAAAAAAAAAAAAGCATTACTCACTACAATGAAATAACTACATATTCCTCTGTAGAAATATCTGCAGAGTGAATTTCAGGGCAGACAATATAATCTAACTTGTCCCTTCCATCTCCATTTTTATGAGTCTGTATCCTTCTGCGTTATTTTTTTTTAATATTGGTATTAGATTGTCTGCTTTTCTTCTGTTAACAAAATAATTTTGTTGGGTTTAATGAGTCTAATATAACAAAGTACTTTGCATTTCAGTGCTGCTGAACTCATACCTACAAAGAACAAAATTTTAAAACTATAAAGCATGATGATTTACATCTTATTGCAAAAATTGCATGCATGTAGTACACTGAGGTGTAAGTGTACTTCAGCTCTCTATCCTCTCCTTAGGTGTCTCTGATTATAGCTAGCATGATAGCTGTGATCGTGTATCGTCTTGCTGTGTACGCTGCCTTCGCAAGCCTCATGGAGAACACTCAAACCCTACAGCCCATCAGCGGGTTACTGACCCCTCAGCTGGCAACTTCTGTCACCGCCTCATGCCTGAACTTTGTCATCATCATGATACTGAATTTCTTCTATGAGAGAATAGCCATCTGGATTACTGATATGGGTAAGCAGTGTACTTGAAGACAAAACTTTCAAGGAATCACTAAAGGTAGAAAGGAATCACTAAAGGTAGAACCCATCTAGAGGCTTTTGATGTAGTTGTTCTCACCTTGGGCACAGTGGGAGCACTGGGACGTTAGTCTGTAGCTTGCAGCAAGGACTCAGTTGTATCCGTGGCCATACTGAATATTTTCCCTGTGTTTGAATAGTTACCATAAACTGATTTCTCTTAGTATAATGTTTGCTTCTATTAAAACCAGTCTACAGAGACAATCATAGTTCTGAACATAATGAAAAATTATCACGTGTTATATTAGAGTCACCAAACCAAGATCAAACTATCTTGATTGAGCAATATTTCAATTTGAAATCCTGAAGATAATTTTTTTTAAAAAAACATCACAGCTTTCACAGCCATCTTTGCAAGAACAAGACTAAATAACCATGTCTCTTTAGTGGAAGACATAGGCGTTATTTCCCTTAGCTATGGATTTACCGTTTTGGAGTGACACAGATTGAAGGCAGAGATGGAGCAGGTTGAGAAGTTGGGCCCAACATGTGTTGTTGTGGCTGTAGCTGTTGGTAGCGTTACCTGCAGTAGGCTCACTCCAGAGCTGGAGGAGACGGCAGGCTGAGAAACATCTGTTGCTTTTGTAGCAGATTTTATGTTTGACTGTTGTTTGTTTACTTGCTGGAAATATTCTTCCCTAGAGCCCTTCTTTATGTATCTTTCTTTGTTTGCCCATAATGATTTAGATTTACAAGTCCCTGCAGGTGTTTTATAGAAAGAAATAATTGCAGAATATTCAGCTGCGGGGGCAGAGCTGAAAATATTAGGCATTTGTAGTTTGAACAACTGTCATAAAAACAGTTGGATGATCTTTTTTTTTAATGAGGTCTTACAAGTAGAGTCAAGAATTGAAAGGTGTTCCTTGCAGAAATTTAATGGGATGTTGCATTGGGTTTATTTTTATTTATCATGGACCATCTCTTGTGTCAAAGATCTGTATTGCTTGTCTCACTTGGCCGAATTAGACCAAAGGCAGACAGAACAAGTAATGAGTAAAATTGCCCCTAGGAAAACCAAAACAAACAAGAAACCCCAACCAAACCACATAAAACAGATAAACATAATTTTTAAAATCTTTCTTTCTTGAAGGGCATGAATTATAAACATGAAGGCTCAGCCATGTTATTTTCCTGCTTGCAAGGGTGGAGGATTAATTTCTTGTGTGTCAGCCCTGGCTGGGGTTCTGGGCTGCAGAGGGAAGAGATGATTATTTGTACGGGACTGCTGCCCTCCTCTGGCGGCCGCGGCAGCTGCGCCCGGCCCGGGCTCACACACGGTTGGGTCCAGGGTAGGAAATGTTTGTGGCTGTCAGGAGTGTCTGTTCTAACTCCCTTCACTCTTGAATTCCTTAAAAAGGTTAGGCCAGATTTTGGTTTCAGACATTCAGGTATAACCCGCCTCTGGCACTCTAGACGCTGAGTGTCTGACATCAACTTTTGAACAGCTCACTGCCAATAAAAATGTTTTAATGAGCTGCATCCCAGGCAGACTGCCTCACCTGAGTACTGCCTCCTCTGTCGTACATCTGATGTCAGGTTCCCAGTAAACACCACATGCAAACTCATGCCAAGCTTGGAAGCATTAGTTTACGTGGATATATAAAATAACTTTGCTGTAGGGCCAGTGAGTTCAACACGTCTGCCAGGTCCTGACCAATTCAGAGGAACGTGAATGCTTGTGATGTATTTTCTTCCCCTTTCTCCCAGCTTAAATTGGTTATGTGTTATTGTTTAACAGGACATTTTACCAGTAATGTGCTTAGGGCTTCCTGCCACCTTTAAAAATGTAAACATGATGGGGAATGTGAGTACAAAGGCAGCAAAATCTTAAGTAAAGGCTCGGTGGTGTTCAGTACCTCCGAGATGCCTGTATCCTTCCCCTGTATCCTGTTCTGCCCCCCACTCTCAGTCTCATATTTCAGAGGCACAAGACCCACCCACTTTGTGCTGATTCAGTACAAGTTATACACATACAACAATAGTTACATACTTCTCTACCACAAACAAAAAAGAATTCTTTACCATGTGCATTGCCAACAGTGAAATTTTCATAGTCTAGAAGACCTTGCTAGTCAATGTTTGAGGTTCATCTTGGAGCTGCTGAAAAAAATAGTGTAAGATTTTGGGATGGATGAGTGCTAGTGGCAAGTACAAAGAAAGGGAAATTGAAGCTTATAAATATTTCAAAAATTAATTTAAGTTGCCTGCCTACTCAGACATTATAAATTAAGTGCAGGGTGTTTGAGAGCAGGAATTCCATCTGCTGAACTGGTTTTAAGTGGTTTTCTTTTTTTTTTTTTCTTTGGGATGTAAAGGCACAGTGGATGGTGAGTATTTATGAATCTTTATCCTTTTAAAGGGAATAAGGGAAAATAAAATTACTGTTTTCTGGTTTCACAGAGATTCCCAGAACTCATATGGAGTATGAGAACAGGCTCACTATGAAAATGTTTCTGTTCCAGTTTGTCAACTACTATTCATCCTGCTTCTACGTGGCCTTCTTCAAAGGGAAGTTTGTTGGTTATCCAGGTGCCTACACATACATGTTTAATCGCTGGCGAAATGAAGAGGTAGGACTTTCATGATTAAGATGGATTGAATAATAATAAAAAAGCTTACAAAGAAATCCAAAACCCAGAGACCATTTCCATTTATACTGTCTTTCTTCAACCTAGAGGATCACTTTTAACACCTATAGTGAGATCCACTGGAATTTCAGGAGAACTGGGGCCAAGAAAAGCTTTTCGATTCTTCAGTCTTGTGACTGAGAGACACAGATTTTCACTGCTGGTGTTTCCCTGACAAGCAGTGGCAGGAAGAGTCCTTGGAAGCCCCTCCATCAGCTGCAGGATGGCCAGCTGAGGCCCAGCTCATTCCAGAGAAAACCTGCAGCTGCAATTTGTGACTGCACATGTCGGAGGGGATAAAAAGTTTAAACTATTTTATTATTATTCAGTATTAAGTATTAAAATAATTATTGTCCTAGCAAGTTTTAGGAACTCCTTTCTTTCATTTATACAGTAGTAGAATATGATTTATCTGGATAATGTCCGTTAACCGTCAGTTTGTCTCTGCCAGTGTGATCCTGCGGGCTGTTTGATAGAACTGACGACACAGCTCACCATAGTCATGGCTGGCAAACAGATCTGGGGAAATATCCAGGAGGCCATTGTACCGTAAGTTCTCTCTTACATTGAGGAGCCCATGTTATAGACAGAGGAAATTTGGGAAGGAGTGATAACAAGTATTGCTATATGAAGAAGCTAAGAAAAGATTCTGTAAATTAAGCACAAATTCTGACAAGCAGACTTATTTTATAAAGGCTTTTGGCCTCTTTTTTTGTGAAAGCCATGCTTGTAAAAGCATATTGCAACAAGGATCTTGCTTAGAGAAAGGGATGCTTGCTCTGCTTCTCTCATTGTTAACTTTTTCTGTCTGTACAGCTGGATTTGTAACTGGTGGGGACGCCGGAAAGCCAGAAATAATCCAGAAAATTTATACAGTCGCTGGGAGCAAGACCATGATCTGCAGACATTTGGACCCTTAGGCCTGTTCTATGAATATCTAGAAATGGGTAAGTTTAAAAATACACGTTTGGAATTGAGGACAAGACACCTTGTACTGACACTTCCAAAAAAATAGCTTCTCAATTAATTCTTATGGGTTGATGCCACCACTTTCATCTGGTAAACAGTAGACAATTAACTGCTGGAAATCATTAAATAGGTCAGTCCAATTAAAAAAAAAAAGCTGCCTTTGTATCTTAGACTGCAGGGAATTTCACAGAAACGTTGCAAAGCCTGTTTGTTTCCCTCATTTGAATGGCGAACATTATTCTCGGTGCAGCCAGCTGTCTCAGTGTCTGTTCTGTTGTTCCCAAGCAAATTCTCAGCTGATGTCAGTGGAGATTGTAGGTGTGGGATGAGTGCCAAATATCCTGTAAGGATGTGTACTGCAGAGATGAGATCTACAAACTGGATCAGAGAGAATCCGTTTAGTTTTAGGTTTGCACTGATTAATGCTTCCATACAGTCCAGGAGACCAGCAGAGGGAGCATGGGTGACAGAATAGGATTTTTTAAAGGTAACAGGAACAGGTCAGCATATGAAATTACTTTACAAAACCTGAGAAACTAAAACTAGAAATTAAATCTGAAAGACACTAAAATAAATTAGTATGTGTCTATTAGAAGGACAAAAGTTGTTGAAAACTGGTGCCTTGTGTTGTTTTATTTGTACAGAAATAATTATTGCCTAGAGCTTTGCAGCTGTATTATTGTCATTTCATACACTTCATGATATTTCATACAGGGTTGTGATCCTGTGAAGTTCATATGCTAAGAACCAATAGTGTTGTCAGTCATGCCTGTTAATGGATGTCCTTGCTCTCACTGCATCAGAACTGAACTTGTACACTCCAGCACTGTCCTAGGGCTGCTAAGCTAGAAGGAATTTTCTTGCTTGTCTAAGGTAGAGAACTGATCACTGAAATCATGGAAGAGCTGATGACTGGCAGATGGGAATTTATTTTTAGACACTGCCTAAACCAGACAAGATGTTCTGTTTTCTGTCTTTAAAACATAGTGGCAGTGTTGGCTCTGCACTGAGGACTGTCACATTCTGTACCAAGAGACATTTCATTTTTGGTAACAACCAAAGGGGTTATTTTATATATTTCTTAAACTAATATTAAGACTCCCTGGTGGAACTATTACATACAGAATTGGTGCTAATATTTTGACTAAGCCAATAACAATAGGTGGAGGTAAGGTTGTGATAAAAGTGAAAGTATTTCCTCTTTTTCTTTTAGGAATGTAGCTGATAAGTAAAAGAACAGGCTTGCTTTGTACAAACTGCAGGAGAGGAAAACTAGCCTGTTCTTGCTTTTGTTTTGTTTTTTTTTCTTATCTTGTAATTCAGAAATTTGACATGTGAGTACATTCCCATTGCCCTATAGTTGCATTCTGTTCAGGAGAGAACTGCACACCGTGGAAGAATTGGTATCCAGCACTGCTGGCAGCGTTGCTTACCAGGACCCCAGTGTCCTGTTCCCTTGGGTGCAGCCATATGGCAGCCCTATGAAACTAGAGAAGTCTTGGGCCTGGGGCAGGTTGTCGCTTAGCTCAGGCCAGGGCTGGAGATGACTCGTGCCCCCTGACAGAAGTTCACCACTTGTCTGCACGTGGCAACCTGCATGTTTTATTGTCACCCTGAGGGTACTTTTGTAGAGTCAGATTTTGGCACTTTTCTCCCTTGCAGTCATTCAGTTTGGATTCATTACTCTCTTCGTGGCATCCTTTCCCCTGGCTCCCCTTCTTGCTCTGATGAATAACATCCTGGAGATTCGAGTAGACTCCTGGAAATTAACCACTCAGTTCAGGAGACCTGTGGCTGCGAAAGCACATAGCATAGGAGTTTGGCAAGAAATCCTGAATGGAATGGCCATCTTGTCTGTTGTCACTAATGTAAGTATGTTAACTGTGCTGCGTCACCTTGATTCTTCCATGTGTTCAGAATTTGCCGATTTAAAAATCAACTGATGCTTTTTTTCTGTCATCAGTGGTATTCATTTTATCACATGCCATCCTACGGAGATATGGTCAAGCCATTTGGGTGGTACGGCTTGTCCGTATGTTGACAACATGCAGCTCCAAATGCATATTTCACTGGGCCATAATCTTGCATTCACTTGTCTGTCTTTTCCAGTGTTTTGGAATGGCATAAGCCAGTCTGAAACTTAGTCTGATGAAGCACAATGATTGCCCAGAGGGGACTGTCGGGGCCAGGAGAGGTAGATTAATTCTGTCAGCCAGATGATATTTCTGTCTTGTCGTTGTGAGTCCTATTCACTGGGAAATTCTACTTGTTCAGCTGCTTCTGGGTGCCCCTATGGGGGCAATGGCTCAGAGTACTTTTTAAAAACTGGAAGCTAAACACTATGCTAGTATTTAGTCTTAAGTACAATGTAAAGCAGACTGCTGAGCAAGAGTTGCCTCTTTTTAATGTAGAATAGTAAACAGTGTCAGAACGTCTTGGGCAACAAGACCACTGGCAGCTATTGCCTAATGAACGAGGTATCTGGGCATTTGAAGTATCTTGGGTTTCAAGGCAAAATGTGCTGGTAGCTATTGTTTCCTTTTTAAATACAGCTGGAAACAATGGCTCCCTTCTTCACAAAGTTCGTGATCCCCCACTGGATTTGAGTTCATCCTTTCTCACAAGAATTCAGACCCACACCTCCTCTTTCACTGAGGAGTGCTGTTATCACTGATAGAAGATAGTTTAGTGTGGGGCGATATTTGGGATTTGGTGCCTCTTGTAAGGACTACCCACATGTTTTGTTCACTGAACATTTAAAATCAGCTGGTCTTTGCAGCCGAGGCTGCAAGTCAGCATCCTGACCAAGGTAAAAAGCTCCTCCTTGCTTAAAAGATCCCGGTTTATGCCACAGGGTCACAGTACCAAAACCCCTTCATGAATCTGCTCACAAGTTTTCTGTGTCCCTTCCTTAATATCTTCTTTTCAATTTATTTTTCAGGCTTTTATTGTTGCATTCACGTCAGACATGATTCCTCGTTTAGTTTACTACTATGCTTATTTTGAAAATGAAGACTCGCCTATGTCTGGGTACATCAACAATAGTTTGTCAGTGTTTCAAATCTCAGATTTTCCTGAGAGAAACAAGCCTAAACTGAATCCAGAAAATCTAGTCATATGCAGGTTGGTGTTGGTGTAATAATAAATATTTTATCATTTTGTTTAGACTACAGCATAAAAAGTCAATGCAGACCTGAGTAGTCTGCTAGAAGTTAAATGATGTCATTCTCATCATTGTGAAGTGAGAGGTAATGTTTAAGCTGTTAATAAGGCAGTGTTTGACATGGTAAGAGAATCATGCCAGTAACAAACAAACAAACAAAAAAATCACCTTTTTGTTGTTCAAGAGAGTCTCATTGCTAATGTTTTTTGTTTGTTTTTGTGTTTTTACTTAATTCAACTATTGGTTTTTGAGTGATGGAGATTTATGTCCCTAAGGTATGCAGCTTTTAGACTGCAATGCTTAAGTGGACAAGGAAGTATCATAAAGGAGCAGTTTAGATTCCAAAGCTGAAAATTATACTTAAAGTCAATTGTTATTGTGCTAGATATCACTGGGGATCTGGGCCATCCTGCTTTCCTTTAAAAAAAAAAAAAGAAGTCCCCTCTTACTAGAAGCAGCATTGGAGGTTTCTGAAGGAAGTTGGAGAAGTCCATGGTAAAAGTATTGACTTGATTAAAAAAAAAAAAGAAGAACTAAACAAAAAAAGCCCCAGCACTTTACAAGGAAGCTGCATGTGTATGATGTTTTATCTTTAAACCCACAGGAGTCCCTATCCTACTTGTACGTGTGAGTGTAGAACATGCGCTCAAGACTGTCCTTCCGTTAAACCCTGCATCTGTCCAGTACATGATCTGTCAACATCTTTCACATTTATTCAGTACTAGTCCGCTACTGTGTGATACATTCCATCACTGTCCTGTATTATCTGATCAGTGCCTGAAGAAAAGTAACCTGTGTACAAAAGTTCACTTCATGCACCTCCTCATCTCTGCTCAGTTGCAGTGAGTGTGAGGGTGTTTAAGCAGACATAAGATAGAAACAAATTGAGAGGCAACCTTTTTCTGCAAAAGGAAACAGACCATTTAAAACAAGATGAAAAGGTTCTGTAAGTGACAGCTGTATCTGCCTGTAAATGTCACTGAGCTTGTAGGCTGTCTCAGACTGAATATGACATTTCACCTTTGCATGTCTTTCTATCCAACAGGTACAGAGACTATCGATATCCTCCGGATCATGAGAGGAAATATTTACACTCGATGCAGTTCTGGCACATTCTTGCTGCAAAACTGGCCTTTATAATTATTATGGAGGTATGTTCCCTACAAAATTCCTTTCCAAAATTGGTACCTTATAGATTGTCTGGGTAGTTACTGATGTTACAGAAAATAGAATTGCTGAGAGCATAAAATAGTTTCTTCCCTAAGTAATACCAAATACTCATGTCCTAAATGATTACTATAACTAGGTCTTTTAACTCCATGGAGTTAACCCCAGAGTAAGAACAGTGAAGACAGCTGAGGAAACTGCTAAATTTGGTTGAAATAAACCTTCAGAATAAAAAAGGTCTTTATGCAGATGGAAGAGACATGAACCACCAGGACTAGCACTTCCACTCCTGTTGGCTTCATTAAAGAGCTGTATGTGAGATGACTGCTCAAGATCCAGAATGCATTTTGCAGTGATGTATATTGGCTAAAAATAGCTAAATCCATAATTTGGGTGACTGGCACTTCAGTATTAAGCCACTGTCTTGCAAGTTCTGAAGGGAGTGCCTTGCTCATCAGTTTTTCCTACTGTATCTTACCAGTTCTCCATAGCTCACCATTATCAGCACGACCGTGTGAATTTTCCAACAAACCACACACAGGTATTAGAAAGTGATGCCAGGGATTTAGAACCTGACACTTTCCTCTTGGGTTTGCTAATTCATAAATGGTTTGGAATTAAAAGTTTCTGCATAAAAAGAAGTGTTTCAATCTTCATGTACATCTCACATACACATTAGGTTGGATGTATTATTCCAGGAGAGCCAACTGAACTGCCTTCTGTTTGTGATATTTGGTGTTAGATAAAACAATAGGTGTTTCATTTGGTAATGAGTTGTTACATTTCTCCTTTTTTTTTTTCAGCATGTTGTATTCATCGTCAAATTTTTTGTAGCATGGATGATTCCTGATGTCCCTGCAGACGTGAAAGCCAAAATAAAACGTGAAAAATATTTAACGCAGAAAATCCTACATGAATATGAACTTGAAAAACTGAAGGAGAGACTCTGTCAAGGTGATAAACGAGCCACGGAAAAGGAGTTCATCGCCACAGAAGGGAGAATGGAGTTATCCAGAGCAATGTAGTTGAAAAAACAACTATGTGGGATTTAGCTCATTTTGGCTTTTTTACCTGTAATTTGCTCAGTATGCATCACCTTGAAAGCTATAGGACGGTTTCAACCCTTTGCTTTCAGTGCAAAGATGTCAGACTTTTCTTACTGAGCATTCTAGGTTCAGTAAATCTACTCAGCTGTATGACTTCAGCACTGTTTTCTATTTACCTATCACTTTGAATAATAAGTGTAATCTTGTATCCTAGAATTTGGATTCCCAGTACAGGGAACGTTACCCTCAAAGGGCTCACAGGATACGCTAAGGTCATTGCCACCAAGCCCTTCCCCTGTTGCTAAATGCAAAGTCCCAGGCTGTATCCCAGCTGAACAAAAAACAAAATGACGTGAAAATCATAGAGGACTCCTGCTGTGGAAAATACTGAGAATTATTATTTTTATTACATGATCATTTAAATAGGAGAACACTCCTGATACAAGGGTTAGGGTTTGGGACTTTTTTTGTCTCCACTATGTCTTACGAAACATTTGTTTGCAGCTTTGAACTTCTATACGCTTTTTAAAAGGAATTGATTTTTTAAAATATATTGGCTTAATTCCACTTGGCATTATTTATAGGCACAAAATTCAGTTAATGCATACCAATGAAGGAAAAAAACCCCTATAATTTATTTTCATAAAGATATCTTCTGCCAAAGAGTTTGCTCGTTAAATGCAAATATTGTGGAATCATCTAACGACAGTGTTTTTTGAAAAGATATATACAATTTGGAGAAATACAGCTAATTTATTGCTCAATCTCCAAAACTGCCATTGCAAGATCATGCTTGACATTAGTTTAAGCCAAAGCTGCTCCTTGGTTTGTCTGTGCTTGAGGCATACTCTGGAGTATGACTGCACAGTGTGGTCGGCTGGGACATGGACTGCCACGCTGGTTGATCGAGCTGGATGGTTTGTACCTGGATTTGTATTCAAAAGATTTTAAGCCTGCCAAGTAATCAATGTTTACGTTGTTATTATCCTTATATATAGGAGCCAGGGGCAGGGGGTGTTTTTGTTTTTGTTTTGCTTTTTTCTCTTTTTAATCTTCAAGAAGGATTTTTTTTGTGTTTTGTCATGGGGCTGTTCTACAAAGTTATCGAGCTTATAAATATATAATAACTACTTATGCAAAGTAGCTACCAGCTGTTTATGAATGTGCCCTCATTTTATAATTTGAAGCAGTTAGGCATTTTTATGGTTTTGATGTATATTTAAAACATATCAGTGCTTCCATGCTTAGTGCCTTGTTTATTTGCATTTGGCAGAAGATGTGAAAATGAGCACTATGGGGGAAACGCGTCTCTCCAAAGTGTGCTTGCAGGCATCGTGATACTGTGAACCTGCACACCAAGCTGTACAGTGTTAGCCAAACCCTGCCTGCCTCGGCATATGCATGCGTTAGTGCTCGGCAAACTGCTCCCAGAGGGCGGCTCGTACCTAGAGTGCTTAGGTAAAGTAGCAGCAGACTGTTGTGTTCTCTCGTGCTGACGTACACGAGCTAGAGAGATGAAAAATTTTACTATATTTGCACTTTGAAAGTTATACTTCTTTGCAAGTATACACACACACAAAAAATCAGATTTGTATTCCATATCAGCCAAATGACGTTCTGTGTACTAGATTCACGACTTAAGTTTTCCATATTTCATTTTAGCAGACCTAGCCTATGGCTTGGAAAACTTGGCTAGTAACCTTCCTGTTGTAACTGTTTTAAATCAGTGTCTTGGGTGGAACCGCCATTACTAGCAAACACTCTAACGTTGAAGTGCCTACCTCGAGCAAACATCCCATGGTTTGGCTGCCAGTCAAGGAGCTGAAGCAGATGTACATTTCTCGTTACTGTAAGTTATTCAGCTTCATTTGTAAGTTTGCTTGATAAATCAAGCAGATTGGCAACTCATGTTCACGATGAACTGTCCGTGTTCTTGAATATTCAGATGTAGTTGAAGTAATGGATTCATTGGAGGAATGCATGTATGAATAGATTAGCTCTGCTGCTTAATGTATAAGCCAAAGAAGAGTGTCAGTCACCAGAACTATGTCTGTGACGCCAGAATTTACACAGTGCAAGCACTTTGCTGCTTCTTACACACGTGCTGTTAATGGAACTGCTTTATTTAGATGTCACGGTTTTGTTACCGTTAGCAATGCAAACAATTGCTTCAGACGGGAAGGTGATGAGGTGCAAAACTGTATTTCTATGCAAAACGCACAATCTGATTGAAGCTGAAAAGAGATTTGAAAATTCCTTAGATGCACTATTCCTCCTACAGTACATTAGTTTTTTCAGGTTCTGTAATAAAGCATCCAAATATACTACACTTGAAAAGATGTCGCAAAATACATGTATTGTAAATGAATAATGGTATTCAAAAGCAAGATGGAAGAAAACATTGAAGTACCTTCGTCTGGGATACAGCATTGATCTGCAGAAGCCCCGCATGCAGACCCTGAATTTGAACTGGTGTTTTGACCCCTACTTGCTTCTTTCAAACTTATTTTTTGAGATCGCTTCCTATTCAATGCTGTACAAACAGATGTTTTGCGTATGTTGTATCATACAATAGAAAAATGGAAAAAATCTGGGATCAGCTTATTTAAAGAGAAATATATGTATCTTAAAAATATATCATTACACTTCATAGCATTACTTCTTTGTATACAGAAACTGTTGAAAAGAGAATGTCTTGTCCTATTAAGAGCTAATGTCACATAACAAAATAAGTCTAACACCCCTTTATGTAATAATTTGCCTTTACTGTCATTAAGCAGTATTTTGACAAAAGATTATTAATGTCATTAGGACTATAATGATCCACATACATATACGTTTCCTGAAGTATTCTTGAAAAGTGACAAAAATAAGAAAAATGAACAGGTCGGTTTGGGGATGTGCCGCTTCTTGCTGTTGGAGTACTTGATTTTGATATGTTTTAATAAAGATATCTAAAAGTGTCCTTTAACCAAAGTGAAGATAGTTCTGTGTTGGAACTACTGTAATGTAAGCAACAGTAGATTGCTTCATTAGAATTAGTTAGAAAAAGAAAATTGGCCTTTCAAGGGTAATACAATCAGGGATTATATTTTTTTCCAATTAAAATTCAGTATTTTTACCTTGGAAAGATTTAGTGTGGTATATTCTAAGCAAATGACTGCAAAAGAAGTGTGCTACTATAAGACACTATACTGTTTTTTCTACAAGATTTTGTTATTATGCTTTTACTTTTTTATGTAATACTATCAGTTTGAGACAACAGAAGGGAGTGAAAATAGATGGACTTTCCGACTGTTCTACGTGTACGGCTTTTTGTGACTTGTGCTGTTGTGCAATCAGAGCGGCGGTTTTGTCTGCTGAGTATGTTGCTGATCTATCTGATACACTAATGTTGGAATAAACTTTTTAAACATCACATTCAGCTAACTTATGTATGTACATTTAATAAGATCTAAATCTGGCAAATAAAGCAGTGTTTATTTTTAATGTGCTGTCAACTCATCTTTGAAAATTCAAAGAATTTGGAGAGTAGCTGAAGTATTAGAAGTTAAATGTCCAGAGAGCGTCATGGAGAAAAGAGTTCATACAGATTTCTGCAATCATTGCAGGGTGTTTGGATGCTCTAGATAGATTTCCAATAATCTAAGTGAGAGACTTGCCATTTTCCACTTGAACTGATCAATCACATTGTGTAACTGACTTCTGTCTTCATGCCTTTTCTTAAGAAACGAATTTCCAAGGAAAGCCTGTACTAAGTTCTGTGTATGTTGTAGGCAGTGCACATGGACCCAGCTGGCATGAGTGTACGATACCCCTTGTGTGTATCAAGCTTGGCCAGTTCCTTACATTGGAGGGCCACAATTCTGTGGAAGAGAGTCGGCACTTTCATCTTCCTCCAGGTACAGTACAAACACTGTGCTAGCACGCGCTGATTTTCAGCCAAGCTGCTTTTCCCTTTACCCTCTGGAAGCAGATTTTATTCTCCCGATGCCAGGACCCGAGATGACGGTCTCATGTTCCCAGGCAGTCACACACACGCAGTTCTCACGCAGCACAAGTGGCTCACATCCGTGCACTTCAATAGCTTTGTGCGCGTACACTGGAAAATACGGCAGAGCTAAAGCTTCTCCTAAGGGACTGGTAAAGTCTCACCACTCACAGAGACCTCTACATAGTTCAATCTTTCTTAATAGCTCTCTTCTGGCACCAGTGGAGGGCTTTGGCTTAAATCACCGAAAACGTGGATTCAAGTTTATGATTTGCTCTCCATAGCCAGCGTCAGCACAGGTTGTCACTCCTGTTACACCCCGCTATCCGAACTCTGGGAAAGGGTCACCCCCCAGACTCAGTAGGTCATTTCCTTTGTAACTTGGAAATGATAAATTAAGAGAGATGCAAGAGCAGTAGCAGAATGAAAGAAATGTATGAGATTAATAAAACAATCTTGTCTATATTAAAAAAAGAAAAGACCAAAACAAGCAAGGTGTAATTATGTTTCTACCACTGTGCTGGATGCTGGGGGGGATAGCTCACTTAATTAGGTGTCAAAAGGAAAAATAAAATATTAAGAAAAATGGAGAAGGAAGTGGTAGCAAAAGGAAAGTGAGAAAGGAGGGGAAAAAAGACAAAGGTGCTGTTGCTATGCAGGATGTAGGGGATATTCGTGTATTCTGAAGGTGTTAAAAGTTTTCAGGTGCATTCAAGCTTTGTTCTTGGAGGTTGAACCTTGCCTCCATTGAGGCCCGTGGGAAACGGGTAATGAAGTTCATTTGGGGGGCACAATTTCATCCAAAGCTAATTATATTTTGCAAGTAGCATGGTAACTTGTGAGACATTCACAAATCCTGGGACGTACCGGGCTCTCCCTGCAATCAGAAATTGTAGCTACCCTTCAAAACTCTTAATTCCTTCATTTATCTTCTACAGTAAACGCAGAGATGCATCAGAGTTTTGGTGGTGAGGCATCTGATCTAGTCAGTGTCTTCATCTACCCCAGTTAAAGGGTCTTTCTAAAAATAAACCTGTTTATTCTATGCAAAATAATGGTAGGGAGCACTGCAATAGAGGAAATGTTTTGAACATGTGCCTCTCAATCAGGCTGGTGTAAAATACGTGGTCTTACAGGAGCAGAAAGATCTGTAACGTGTTCACTAATGGGTCAGTGGAGAAGACAGACAGGCTGTGGAAGAAACGATATCCCAGCATCTGAACTCTGCACATTTTGTGTCTGTTTCAGATGTGTGGGCTCTGCAACAAATAAAATCTTCTCTAATGTTCCTCCAAATGTTCAAACTAGAAAAACCCCAGTGTTTCTGAAAATAACGTCTTAAACATGGCACTGAAAATACAATGAGGTCAGCACAGCCGTACCAACGGCAGCTCCTGCAATCTGAGAGCCCAGCTCCTAACTGGAAGCAGATTTAGAATGACGCAGGGCTGAGAGACGCAGGGGACGGGGTCTGGGTTCCTAACGTCTGGTGTGGCAAAGGCACTGTACCAGGAGAGGGCAAAGGCAGCCCTCGCAAAGGGCTTATTAGACATGAAAATCCTTCCTTCCCTAAACAGATGGAAAGAGGTAAAGGGAAAAAAATCATGATCATTACCATATGAATGATAAAAAGACTTTCCAGAGTATTTGAATTATTTTGTAACCTCATTAAGCCACAGCTGCTATTTCTTGTCTGTGTGCTCAGGGTGGTCACAACAATTCTGCGGCATAGTCTTGGCATCCTTAAAAAGGAACAGCTAAATTAAATCTTGTTCTGGTTTTAAATAATCGGTTGTCTGTACCCAACACTTACATCATTCAGATGCAGCTCAGGAAGCTTTTTTTTTTTNTTTGCTTTTTTTTTTTTTTTATGTAAGCATGTGTACTGAGAAATCTGCTGGGAGATGAGTAGGATGTGGAATTCAGCAGCCATATCAATTTTTGGAAGGCGCATATGCACATTCCCCTGCAATAACGAGTGACTATGCTTTCCCAGTCAGAAGTGAGTCAGTCTGAAACATTTAGCGGGGGTATGATTCTTTTTAATTCTTTTTCCAACTCCTCAACAAACCAGTGCTGGTAGCTAGTCAGAAACACATTTGTGTTTAAATTACTGACTGACCTCGCTTTGTCCTTGAGTGTTCTAAACATCCCACGCCGTTCAGCGTTTCAGTTTTGGTACTGAAGGATGTAGGGGACATCAGAACTACCTCTGATTAATGAGCCTTTTCATAAATGAACCTTTTTGCTTCACATTGCTCCTATAGCTGAACCATACCATCCGCAGCAACGAAAAGCTGTGATGGAAAAGTTCTGCCTCAGATGGCTTCTGGTCGTTCCACGCATCTCCCACGCTGATGGCTTTCACTGATTTGTCTCAGCTACTGCTCGGTGCAATGCAATAGGAAGCCGATGTTCAAGAAGCATGGGTTGCACGCTTGCTGGCTCTTCTCATAGGTTTTCAAAAAGGAATAAAAATAATCCAGACAGAAGGTTTTAGCAGGAAGGCTGGATTCTCTGCCATGTTACAACCTCACCACAACAGACAGTTTTGCTATCGGATTCTTCTGAATAAACGTTTCTGTTGACAGTAGCCCATCAGTAGAGTGTCAGCAAACAGCACTGCTGCCGTTACGCCGTTTCTGGTTGCAGCATCTGCATTGTTCTTCAGATAAAATCCTGGCTCCGTCTCTACTGATGGAACTTGTACCATTTCCAGATGTGGCCAAGATTTCAACATTTCTCTGACAAAGATCAGGAAGGATTCCATGCTTTCCCCTTTCACACAGGATTGCCTCTGTGTCCTGACAGCTTTTTTGGCTCCCTCAGCAGCTGTACAGGATACGAGGTGGCAGGAATACCGCACGCCGAATCCTGGGTGCCAGGTCACACTTCCACTCCCCACAGAGGCTGCCTTGCAGGGGTTTCGGTGCCTCCAGAGCTTCCTCCCAAGATCNCAGAGGCTGCCTTGCAGGGGTTTCAGTTTCTCAGCCAGAAGTGAGATTCCTAGATTCCTGTGCCTCCAGAGCTTCCTCCCGAGATGCAGCAGAGCGTGAAGGGACACATCTCAGGCAACAGAGAATTGCGCCAGGAGAGGGATATTCGTGTGGATGCCACATTGCATGAACATGTCAAGAAATACTCCTTGTGTGTCAGCCAAGAACTCAAGACACACTGTCGATGACAGTTCCTGCTCCTTCAGCTCCACTGAAGCTACTGTCTGTAGGTCCAGGCCAGAGAAACGACGACGGATGATCCTGTGAGGTGTGTCAGGGGTGTTTCCTTGGGATAAAGGCAAACATTCCAGCCCCCTGCTTTCTTATTTTTAAAAAATGGGACAGTCTGATATAGCACCATAAAGGGATTTTTTTTCACAAAGATTTCTAAGTAGAAAAGTCTCACATTCTGAGCGAGAGAACACGATCCTGTGTGTTTTAGGGTAAGCAATAAGTGGCTCAGTGCTTTTTCGTTACACTTTTGTTGCTGTGCACTCATGTGAAAGTAGCAAATGATTCTGTGGCTACAGCCAGCCTGTCGTGATGACTTGTGTTTTAATTAGGAGATGCCACAATATGCCAAGTCACCACGTACCAGTGAACAACATTCAACTTTTTCATCAAGTGGAAGTACTTTCTCTGGGATTGATAAAAAGATGATGATGTAGTTAATCACTGCTGTGGTTAGAGCTGAAGGAGGTGACATGGGCAGAGGAAATCAAAGCAGAAAGAAACTTGCTTTGGACTTTTACTTGATGTTCTAAGCACCAGGATTGCCTGCTGAAGATGCAGAGGGAACTGAATTTAGCAAGGAACAACAAATCCTTATTAATGACTTTATCTTCTAAAGGGGGAGGGTGAATACATGGCAGTGTAAGGGCTCATGAACTGGAGAAGATCGAAAGATTGAAGCACCGGACAGGCTTGCAGCCAGACTGTGTAGAGAAGCTGCTGTGGAGACTTGTTACCATTCAGATGTGTAGAAGTCTTTATGTATAAGTGTTCGTCTGTCAGCAAGTCTCCCCTGCCTCGGAGAGAGGGGCCAATTTTATTAGCAGTTAATTCAGGAACTGAAGTGAGGCATCTCAGAGGCTGATTCTGCAGGGAAGGGAAAAGCAGGCTTTCCTCTGCTTTTGCACCTGGAAGAAATTAAATGCAAAGCAATCACTTGGAGCGTTTGCTTCACTTGCAGTGCTAGGATAAACTCTGCTTCAAATGTCTCTCCAGCGTAACCAGGCACCTCCCCGAGCACAGAGCAGCCTCCCCTTCTCCCGCGCACACACGGTGTGCCCAGCGGTGGTTTAGTCACTGCCGAGACCTGACTTGTTCCTGGGCACAACGTCAGTCACAGGAGCAAGTGCTTTCCCGAAGAGCTCAGGGTGTCCGGTGAGGATGGGGCAAACGCTGAGAGAGGTGACTTCAGTTTCCTTTGTGGAGAGAACAATTACAGCTTCCCGTAAGGCTGCCTGGGTGGGTTTCTTCATTCTGCACTAAATGTCAATTATTTGGCATCTGTTTGGCACATAAATGCACAAAATTCTCAGTCATTTCAAAACTTTACAATTAAACCTCTACCCTACAAAAGAGTTGATGCTATTTATCATAAAGAAAACAAGTGATATGGGATTGTTGTCTTCAAAGAACTTGTTCTTTGTCACCTTTAAAGCGTGCTGGAGCAGCAGCTGGGCCTGGAGGTATTCTGATAGGGCCAGTCCCAAGCAATAGGAAGGAATTTTTCTCTTTATTTTAATGCCTTTGATCAGACCATAGTGATTTGTCAGTAAAATGTCAAACACGTAAAAAAATGAAGACAGTCCCACCATAAATCTCTTCTCAGAGGTGGCAATAATTTCATGGTAACTGTAAGGCAGAGAGGAGACGTCTGTCACGTGAAATGGAAACATCGCGCTTTATGTCTCTGCATTTGGGCAGAAAACAGAGACAGATTTTTGTGGAAATGCAGATACCATCTTGGACACTGTTCACAGGACTCTCCTTACAGGGACTTCTTCTTCCCATCTGTGGGGCTGACTGAACATCTCTGTTATCTGGATTTTCATCTTCCCAGGGAAGTGCTGGACTCGGAGAGCACGACTTGCCCTTGCAGCCTGGTCTTACCTGAACCCAGCTAACCCTTCATGCTTCTAACCCTGGCCATGGGAGCCAGCTGCACTGTATCTTTTGAGATGTTTTTTGCAAGATATTTGCTCCTGTGAACTGCAGCAGCATCAGGGCACTGATAAATGGAGCCCTCCTTTCCTTTCTCTTAACAGGAACAAACTCACCAGACTTAGGCAGTCCACTCTGACCATTTTTTGCCTTCCTTTGTTGCCCTTAACGCTTGTGAAGAAAAACTTTCATCTTTTCGACAGCATGGTGGCCCACTGCCAGGAGACCCGTTGGGTGGGCGGATGCTCGTTGAAGATGGCAGCACGCTGCTCAGAGACTGTCATCAATCCTTTCTTCTGCTTCTTAGCTGGGGAGGATTTTTGAGAACAGGTTGCTATCAGAGTATCTTTTTGTAACGGCACGATTCAGAGAAGTCAGCCGCAAAGGGCATCTGTAGAACCAGTATAACTCCATCCTCCCACGGTGTTAGCTGAAGAGGCAAAAACTCTTCTACCATTGAAATCAACAGCAAAGCCTCCCTGACTTCACAGGATGGGATCACACCATGTATGTAGGACACATGCAGACACTCATGCTGACATTCTAAAGGCTACTAGTCTGGGCAGCTTCAGGAATCCCACAAAATAGCTTCAGGCACTGCAATTGTCTGTTTTCAACCCTGAATATTCAGTCATTTTGAGTGAAGTAATTATTCCCTTATTTTTAATTCCTGATTGTTAACCTGATTTTTATAAAATAGGAATTTTCATGAAAAATAGACTTCTGTGTAGAGAGTTTTTAAACTGAAAAATCTTTAAATCATACAAAATTTTCTAAGTGTTTGTTAAGTATGCTTTTTGGGAATATTTTAGAATATTCAGAACAGAATTTTTTGTTATTTTTTTGTTATCATCAAGGGCAAAATGTAATTCTCGATCTTCCATCTGATTCTGCAGAACTGAGTTACCGATTCCCCCATTCAAGTTGCATTTCAGGTACTTGCATTTCCGGGTTGTCATGTGGCCGTGATATCAGACAGATTATAGATGATTAGTAGGCTATTCCTGTTAGCTGGAGAACTAATCTCAGGCCAATTGATAAATAAAAATTCTGAGAAGCATTGGGTATTTAAATGTAATCAAGCAGAAAGAAGTACTTGCATGTGCTCAGTTTCCTCAGTCTTCCCTCCTGATGCACACAGAACTGAGCCCGGTTTCTCTTGGAGTAGCTACTAGCAGAAAAACTGATGAAGTTACACTTTGGTCAAGTATTTGCTAGGGGTATCAGAATTGGGCCTAGATGTTTAGCAACATGATCAACTGTTCAGAATTATTTTAATTTTGAAAGTGATCTTCTTCTATTTATGTCCCCCTAATGTTTTGTGAAATAACAAGGATTAAAATAAGAAAACCTTGGAGAAGAAGGTGATTCAGCTGGCCTGTCCATTTGCTACCCCACTTCTGCTGATAGAGAGACATTCATTCAAATGCCGGGAACCACCAGCCCTGTAAACTGCCTGTTAGCCTACTACAGGGAGATAAGCTAGATGAGACACGGGATGGTGAGGCACAGAGTGTTTTGGAAAAAGAGAACATAAATGTGAAGCAGAAAGCCCCTTCACCCCCCACAAAAGGCCTAGTTACGGTCTACTGATAACCTGCCTGCGGTATGGGAAAGCAATTCCAGAAAGTGGATCATTGGGAGATTTCCTGCAAAAATGTGAGCACTCATGAGAAAGTCCTTTTGTATTTAAGGTAATTCCTTGAGATGGAGGTTGAGGAGAGAAACTTTAGCTAGTTTTTACACTCTCTGACCACCCCTGTGCTCCACATGGACTTAAGAGAGAATCCTGCTCTGTCTTTCACTCCCTGGTCATATTTTCCCATCTCCTTCAGGCTGTATGGTTGGTCACCCATCCTTTTAGTGAAGAAGGATTAATGAGGATCATTCTGAAGTCTATTAGAAGTGCTGGAGACTATAGGGCAGCATTTGAAAGACAAGCAATTGATTTATGAAGCCTTTTGGAAAACACTAGTCAAGGCACAAGGCATGAGTGAAGGAAAGATGCCCACGTAGACTGGGAAAGCGTGTGCTACACGAAGCCCTTAGGTGTAATGCTAACCAGATGCGAAAGTACCTCTCCATGATTTATGATGTGCACTGATGACGGAGCACGCACCATTCAGAGAGTGATTAATATTCTTGTCATAAATGGAAAGAAATTGGCAGCCCGCCAAAGAAATTTGTCTGCAAAAGCAGAAGACCAACTCAATTCACCAAGAGTGACTCGGTAATATGAGACTGATTGAAGTCATGGATTCACTGGAGATTTTTATTAAAGATAAGCTACCTCCAGGGAAAGGTATTTCCATAAGCCATGGGGGCCTTGTATTAAAGGAGAATTTGGAAGTGAAGAAGACATGGCTGACAGAATGAATTTTTAGGGACCATTTGCTTTCCAGCCATGCAGTAGTTATTTCAGAACTTTGGTTATTATATGATTATTCCTAACAGAAACTCGAAAAAACATGAACCGTGTTGTTCCAAAGGCCACAAAAGCCAGCCTTTGTAATGCTTCTGATGCGCTCAGCCCTTCAGAAAGCAGACAACATGCAGAAAAAAAAGGAATATATAGCAACGTGTTAGGTGTGAATGGATTGGCACTCTCAGACCAATTACTGGACACATGCATCACTCCAAAATGAAAAAACAAAACCAAAATAAAAATAGGTACAAGTACCTTCCTTACTGTGTTAAAAGTCATTCTAGCATGATAAGGGAAAAAAAATTATCTGCACAGAAAACATATGGCATGATTCAGGTCACTGTAAGAAAATTTAGATCCTTTGTTCTGGAAATAGCCCCAGTGATTTTACTGAAGTTATATACAAAGTAAGACCTACAGTTTGGAACCGCAGGAAAATATTAAGTGAGAGAGAACAAGAAAACAAATAGCTAAATTTAACAAGTTATGTGTTGCAGAAATTAATCACCTAGCTGCAGCCCCCAGAGTGTGATCTCAGGACATCTGGCAAACAGCAATACAACTGTGCTCATAGCCTACCTCTTCGTACCCACTTACACACATCTCAGGCTTGATCTTTGCTTGGCTGTAGCATAACACAGATTTTTCATGGATAAAGCAGGCTTAGTGTCTAAGAAATACCTGTTCTTCAACAGGGCTTTAGAACAACCAAATGTAAGATGATTTTTGAGGAACTGGCATCACTTCTGCAAGGAGAGGACAGAGGATGTGAAACTGCATATGGAAGGGTTCTCAGCTAAAGATAGAGCCCTGCAATGTGCACATTAAAGTTAGTTCTGTACGGAAGGCCAAATCCCAAATTCCTTTCTCAATATTCTGCAGAGACATGCCTCCTGCTGTGTTAGGTAGGAATACAGCCCAAGCAGAGACTCTGACGTTTGTCTTTTTCCCCCTTTGAATTGTTATTTTCTAGTGGATTGAGAAGTTTCTGTAGCACTAAACCAGAGAATCAGTAGCATTGCCTTATAAGAGCTTTCCATCCACACTTTATTATTTGGCTTTTGCCAAATAATGAGATTCATAGATCATACACCCCAGCATACGGAGAAGGCACTAATGGCAATACTGATCACTTCTGCAGCTGGGAGAGAAAAAGCCAGCTAAGAACTGCCCATAAAACAGTGCCCTTTGGGTAGAAAAGGGAAGCAGCCAGAAAATGTTTGTCACAAGAGGAGCCAGGAAGTGCCTCAAGTACAGAATGAATTGTAATCATCAGACATAACACAGTAAAAGTCCGTGGTGCAGGCCTAGTAAATGTCAGCTGTTAAGCTAAGGGCTGTTGGGCTGAAAACCAAAAGACAGAAAAGCTTGTCCTGGCTTTCATGATGCAAATGCCAGTTTAAGAGACAGGCAAGCAAACCCTGCGCCTGGTAAGGGCTGAAGGTGGAGCGTAAGTCTTCTGAACTCTTTAACTTCCAAGTTGTGTAATAGACCACTAAATGTGTAACTAAAATCCACCTCCCCTCTAGGAGAAGATCTGGAACAGCTGAAGGCATAGGAACTGGTCTGGTCACATGGACACTGTGTCACACAAGAATTGACGGGCTCAGTTTGACCCAAGAGGAATTAAATGAGCCAGAGGCATTCCTTGACACATCCGAATTTCTGCCTAACTACATCCAGAGGAGCCAGGGAAGGAAGAGGAAGGACAGACTTGGAAATGAATCAGGACCAGGCTCTTACGTGTGTGGATGTGCCTGTCCTTAATCTGTAAATCTATATATAAAATTAATGTACTAAAGAAGGGTCCAGAAGCAGCCCACCCATTTCAGCTTGTGCCTGTAGAGCCTAATCGTGCCAGAGCAGTGCCACTGCAGGGTAACTGTCAAAGCTGCTATCGCCCCACGGCACTACACAAGGCATTTGGAGCTCCAGCTTCCTCTAGTGGAATCAAGCAGTTAATCCACAGCTCTGTAATGGTTTATCTGTAACAAACAATATGAAAAACTAGATATAAAGTATTACTCTTAAAAAACAGATATAAAATTAAATGCACATAAAGATGGAAGGCGTTCCCTGTGACATTTAGAAAATAGATCTGAACTGAGAACTTGATATTTTTAGTTACGTTTAGAGATCACGGATATTCTGGAATGGATGGGTAGAGTGCTTTGGCCGAAAGCTGGCCATGTGATACCCCAATCTTCCCCCCCCCATCCTGTGGAACACTGTGCAATCACCACCGAGCTCATTAGCAGTGCCTTAAAATAAAGCAGAGGTTTTCCTGTCCTCTCAAATTACGTGCTGCTGTAATGTTTCCAGGGGATGAGAAGCATCTTATGTATTTAATAAACCAACAGGAATAGCGGTTCTGTGCTCAGATTCCCTCAAAACCTTTTACAGTTTTTGGTTTTCCTTTGTATCTTGTGGTAAGAAAAAGAACATTTGGACTTTTATGCCTTCAAACCCATGGACATGTTGTCCAAAGAAGGTATCTAGCACTTCTTAAGTATTTATTGTATAGAAGAGGTGAGACCTTTGTGGTTTATACAAAGCAGAGAAATTGTTTCTCAAAAGAGAGAGAGTGAGATCAAAGATAACTGCTGCTATTAATGAAACATGAGATCAACCACCTAACACCTAACATCAAACACCACCACCTAACTCTGATTGTTTCAGTCCAGTGTTCTAATGAAATGAGACTTAAACTTTTGTGTGTGTGTGTGTCCATTCCCCTTCATAGTCACTTTTGAACCTAGTTTGGTCCAATATGCCGGAAATACGAAAGTCCCAGAGTTAAGAGATCCCTGTAGTTTTCAGAAAAATACTTTACCAAAAACGGTTTTGTAAAGAAAAATAAGAGAGGCACAATGAGGGAGAGGAAAAAGGCAAGTTGATGACATGACAGGAGCTAACGATGCTGCCAGGAAAGCATTAGGGACCATGCAGAGGAGGACTGGAGTTCTCATAGCTTCAGAGCAGGGCCTGGTGTGAGGAGGGGGTAGCAGAAATCCGGGGTTACTGAAGACAGGAAGCCTCAGGGAGCCAGATACATTCATGCTGATGTTCATAGAACAAGCGATATTTAATATTATATTATCAGTAAAATGAAGGAAGTCTTTTGATTAAAATACTAGTCATTTGAGGACATGCTGGCATTGCTAGCTTGGATTTGTGTTATCTGATGCGGATGCAAACATAGGACATAAGAAACGCCCCCCCCCCCCCAATTCCTTATTTTCCAATTTTGGATCCAGACTGCAGACAATTCTATTAGGCTTATTCCAAGGAAATTTCTGAGATTAAATGTGATCACATTCAGTGTTGAATTCATGTGATGGTTGTCAGCTTGTCAAAAAATAAAACTGAAAAAAGCATATGGGACAAATGGAAGGCTCCCTCAGGGAAACACAAAATTACTTCTTGGGGAGGCATACCTTCCTACAGAATCCACTAACCCCAAACATCAACCAAAGACACATGCTTCCTCCTTATTTATTTTTCCCTAGGACTGTACACACTGTCTCAACATCCTTCTACCTAGAAAAGCTTTGATATAGCAGCTGGAAAGTGTCCTTAGATCACTGGAACCTGTTCTGGCAGACTGTAGTGGAGAAGGCTAAATGTGTCGCCTGTCTGTACCACTAACAAATTATACTTTGTGAATATAGATTACTAATTACTAATTATGTATGTGTTTCTCCTTAGAGAAACTGCTTTCCATTTAACAGAATCTCCATGCATTCTTCCTACACAGCATTTTGTGTACCTTGGTTTAATTTAGTCTACTGACAAATCAATATTTGTCCTAAAGAAGGATTATTATCCCTCCTTCATACCAAAAAAACCCCTGAGGCATGGAATAAATGAGTGACAAGTTCAGGCTGTAATATTAATCCCAGACCCAACACTGCAGGCCAAGAGTCTGCCTGCAAACTCAAATGTCAGTTCCCTGTTGTACTAAGCAAAACTATTTTCCAAATACCTATTATGAGTTGTGTTGTGTTGTTTCTCCCCACCAGGAGCAGTTTCCTGATCAAATGATGTATCTGAAGCTACCATTGGTATCCCTTTAGCAGTTCTCCTAGCAAATGAATGTCTAGAATAGATCTAAGCTCAGTTCAAACCAGTGTGATCTATGATCTGAATCAACAGAAATTCCTCCCCAAACTTCTCTTAATACATTTTTAGATTATGTTAAGAGACAAGTCAACAAAAAAGAAAGGACTACTGCAGCCCTTAGAAAAGCTGGTGCTGATTTTCTAACTCTAGCAATAAAAGGTACTGTAATACATTCTTCAAATTGTACATTTCCCTCAAGGTTTTTCGTGCTGTGAAAAGAGACATGACTGTCACCAAGAACAAACTGACTCTTGCTTAAAAGCCTTGCCAAAGCTGTTAAACAGTCCAATGATGGACATTGTGGAACAATAAAATAAAGATAGATTCATGATATAAAAGATCATCAACTAACATATTAATAAAAGATAGGATAATGTGCTGCAATCCTTGGCTAAATTTCATTGTGGGTAATTGCATCCCACTCACCAAGTGCTGCCCAGATTTCTGGTGAAATAAGAGAATCGCTGCTCCGGCTCCCCCCCGCCAGGTAGGTGCGTGTCTGTCTGTGTAACATGACAGATGGCTTAAAGTCCTTCGGGATCCTTTGCATTTAACTCATGGAGAAGTAGAGGAATGCAAAGGAACAGATGTTCCTGGAATATCTGGGAAGAAGATAAGCAACTCCATTTGCTTGTAAAATAAATATATTCTATACTGTCAAACTTCTCCACAGAAATACCAAAAAAAGAGAAAGATTTTTAATATGAATATAATTGCTTTCGTGATTTAAAAGGTATTTACCAATGGGTGGATTTTTGTTAGATTTTTTTTTAAGATCTAGTTGTTAATATTAAAAACAAATTAGATTTTAGACAGAAAAGGGAGAACAGAGGAAATAAACAGATCTTAATGTAATGTAGTGGGGAAATTTCCAGCCGTGGAGCAGTGATATATTCTAACTGCATATCACCTAGTGTTGGGGTTTTTTTCACCATGAAATCAGCTATACTAGTAGAATGTAAAAATTGTCTGCACTTCTAGAGCCTTCATGGCTGTTACCGCTAGAGGGCTGAAGGAACAGCTTCGACACGATGCTGAACCTGCCCCGCCACACACGAGACAAACACACCTTGGATTAGCTGGGAATTAGACATCGCCGTTACAGTTAACACTATGAATTTATATACTTCAAAACAAGATACCCGTTAACACTAAAAGGGGCAGCTTTCAGATATTTTTGTGGCTTTTTTTATTTTTTTTTTTTTTGTAATGACCGTTGTTATCTTCTCAGAAAGCAGTAACAACTTTCCAAATACTGAGTTTTTCAGTAAGTCATTAGAGTATTTAATCATCTATGTTAGTGCAGAGATTTTTGGGCAAAGTATCTCCAGCTTGTCTTAAAACTAGAAATTACCCTGGAAAATTAGTGTGCAACTTCCATCCTCTATCATGTATCATTTCTCGTGCTTGT
This sequence comes from Syrrhaptes paradoxus, assembly GCA_013400615.1. Classification (NCBI taxonomy): domain Eukaryota; kingdom Metazoa; phylum Chordata; class Aves; order Pterocliformes; family Pteroclidae; genus Syrrhaptes; species Syrrhaptes paradoxus. The sequence continues at coordinate 24,641 of VZTO01010474.1, read as the reverse complement.
TAGGCTATTGGCAAAGCAATGTCATAATGTTCTAGCAATGGAATGGAGGCAACTGAATGTGAGAAGCCCAATTTACAAGCTCTAAGTTGTCATATATCAAACTAGACAACTTTGCTTGACAAAATTATACAATCATAGTTTATTCCACATGAATGTGTATGTCCCGCCCAGATGCACACATCCTTTAGCATGTTTCAGCTCAAGCCTGTACTCTTTGGGACATAAAATAAGAAAGATAAACAGCCTTTGTGCTGTTGCAGCGATACAGAGCCAAGATCTGATCCAACAGTTCAACTTCTGCCACCTTTGTTTTATAGCGTAGAAATTACCAATCCAGCCCACAGTTCAGGAAATTAAAATATCATCCAAGACGTAAGCGACACAGATCAGGAGGAAACAGAAAGAAATTCTGTGAACTTCTAGCGTTACGGCACATTACAGCTGCTCCTTTCAACACTGTTGTGTGATACACTTCTCAACAGGACACAATAACCATGTTGTGCACGCAGCCTATGTCTGGAGTTCTGCACACAAAAAAGAACAAGGCTGTTTCATAAAACATATCCACTGCTGGATATATCTCCAAGGCAAAATCATCTGTAAAGTATTGTCATCCCCACTTCATGGAGTTTTAGGTGGGATTTGGGAATCTTTACACTTGGAGTACAGGATTCAGCATAGACACATCCTTCATGAGTCAACACATGGACACCACACCTCAATCTTCAAATTGCCTGACTCTGATTTTTTCAAGAGACTTGTGCAGTTGTTGCTGTGAATCATCATAACATGGGAGGATAAAACAAAAGCCCACCTAGAGGGGATCTAGAGAGTGACCCTCACAAACTTTCAGGGAGAATGGGAAAGCTCCTGGTTTAAAACAATCTCCTTGCCCTTTTTTTCTGCCTTTTTGGTCAAGGGCTTGGCACAAGATTTTATTTCAGTAATATTTTGAAATACTGAATATTTAGTGTTTACAAAGCTGTTGCTTCTTCTAGACAGCCTTCTTCCTGGTGGCCTGACAAGCAAGATCATTATTTTAGCCTTGCTTTGGGATTTGGCAGTCCCAAAGAAAATAACAAATTGCTTTGTTCTTAAGATTACATCAAATTCCATTGGATGCAACAGATAGCCACCATCAACAGGAGTGAGAATTAGATCACAATTTTTCAGGCATGTTTATGCTGACCTCAGTCCCAAATGACTCTGTATTACAGACATCCCTTTAATGGCATAGGTAAGATTTTAAGCCCATAATTTATTTCTGAAGGTGATACTGTGTCATTAAGAACAGTATTTTGTCACCTTTTAGTAGATAGGGAAAACAACATCTCTTCGACTGAATCTTTACAATCGTGTGAATTTAAAGTAACACATATATGATTATTTTTCAAAATGGATCATAAAATACATATTCATTTATCAGTTCTGCATGCATGACCCTTGGGATAAAGCAAATCCATATTGCAGTGTATCAGCAGTAAAGATAAGATCAAAAATGGAATTGAAATAAATTGCATTTTTAAATCACTGGTATGTTGTCACTGATGAAAATTTGAGCTTAGAGTGTAGTTTACTTCAGAAAGACTAAAACTCAGTGAAGAGAAATGTATATTACTTTGTTGACTTTGTAGTCCTCTAAAAGGATTATACTGTATTTAGACACTATTCTGAGCATTATTGTGGAAAATTTTAAGATAAGATATATAGAAATAAGAAAAAAACAAGCTAAGAACCACACCTGTGATTAGAGTCTTTCAATCAGCTTGTTGAATTAGCTCAATCAGAAACTTGTGAAAAGGGAATATTTATAGAAACAAAAGGGCAGATAAGGACTCAGTCCTTTAGCCTTCCCACAAGCAAGAAGGAAAAAAAAAAAATCTTAACAGGCAAGGAGAACTAATTGTATTTAATTACAAGACTTTGGGATTAAAAAATAAGTTTTCTGCTCTATGTGAAAAACTGCATCTGCAGCATCCTGCTTTATGCCATATCATCCCACCAATATTCTAGAAGTTTCTGAGAACCATGTTTTTTATTGGGTGACTTTTGACTTAATCTCTCTCCTGGTCAGTCCATGAACATTTAGCAGTTCTGGACTAGAATTTTCTGCATAACCTTCTATTTCTCCAGCCACTGAGACAGGTGTTAAGAATGCACAATGATTTCACTGGAGTTTGAATTAGGTGTTTTGTGAGACAAGTCTCTCTGTGACAGATATTCAGTATAGAAATAATTATTGATAACAACTTTGATAACATATTAATGTTATTTCTTCTAGAAATGGCTTACTCTACCAAGGCTAAATAACTAATCTACAATGTTAAAAAAGCTGACAAGTCTGTACCTATTTTATAACACTAATTACATTACCTTTCTACTGCTCTTATTAGTGCCTCGTGTGACCACACCAGCTGAGCTTGATAAGGATATGACAGTAATATCCAGATATAAAATGTGATAGACATGAAATATCTACTTTGAATGGCTACAGCAGCAGCGTAGTTACCATAGCATTTTACTATACCAGGGTTGCTCGCTATTTTGCATATTTCATCCAATTAAGGACAAACAAACTCTCCTTTAGTAAGAGTCTGTACACAGGAAGGTCTCATCTGACCTTTAAATCCATTTTAATGCGATATGATATTTATCTTTCCCAAATCAGTCAGCATTTGCTTATTAAATGCTATTATTTTACTAATAATTATTGCTGCTACTCAGTAGCCCCAGCATCAAAACCACGCCAGTGCTGAGCTTTCTAAAAAAAGGGCCAGAGCTCCTTGTACATAATGTGCAAATAAACAAAGCATCCTGGCCCTGCAGACTTTACAGTCTCAAATTCCAGCTCAAAAAATTGCTCAGGACTTTTCTGAAAGGTTTGTGTTACGGAATCCGATCCTATTTCATCCCTACTAAACAATTTCCTGTCCCTGCTGGCCCTCAGAAAAATCTATTAATACAGGTTTCCTCTGAGCATCTGCAATGGCACACTGGAACCGTGAAACATGGGAAGATTTGCTTATGTAACTGTGCAGCTTGGCATGTTCTGGGAAAATCCTTCCAACAGTGTAACAGTTATGAGGCTTCTGTACTGAAACCTATGCTGGAACCCACATTCAGTAGCTGCCATGATTTAGAAATCAGCACTTTTATGATGCTAATTAGCAACATTTCAATTACATATTGTTTTAATTTATTACTGTCTACTCTAGAACTTTGTAGCTCTTTTACAACTTTGAAAGGAAGTATTGAAATTCTACACGGAGTAGTCATTAGGGAAATTTCAATATCAAAATAATTGCTCTTGTATAAACGTGCTTTGCTGCTGGAAAACTTCATTAACCCTCCACCAGAGGGCAACATCAGAAAAAAATATTTATATAAATCCAAAGAGCAATTGCTTTTAGGATACTGCAGCTACAATGCATGTTTTCATCAGATAACCTTATTTTTAAATACACTATTTACACTTTACCACCAACTAGGCAAGTGAAAGAGATTACTAATTTCAGAAGGATTTATTTAGACCAAAAGTTATACTTTTCTTTTATTACTGACAAATCTACAGAAACTTTAAGATTAACATGAAGCCTAAGAGAAATACAACAGTTATGACTTAGAAAGAAATACTACATTTTGCATCTTCAACCTACTTCAAAGTTGGAAAACTATTGCTAGATTCTGGAAAGAAACATAATTTTGTTCAGAATTTGCCCGGTTCATCCCAGTGCTGTAAATACCACAAATCAAGTCCAAATGTTACACTAGCCTACTCAGAGGCATGAAAGCAGAGGACACAAAAGAGACAGAAAATATTAAATGCTTAGGAGGAAGCAGTCACTAATGGATGCCTAATATGATATGAAATAAGCTGTGTGAGCAAATATGAATATAGAGACACATATACCTTTAGAATATGTTATCTATCTATAGCAAGAGCGGGACTATTTGCAGTTAATGCCCTGCGTCCCCAGCAGTGAGCCTGTCCACACGAAAGCCTTCTCCTTTCTCCCCAGGACCAGGACAAACGCATCACCGACACTCGCCCTGATGTGCAGCAAACCCCTCATCGAGCTGGCCCTGAAGGCGGGAGGGGGCCACCGTGGGCCCCCCACGAGCCCCGACTTGCGGCCGGGGGCGGAGGCGAGGGCGCGGCTCCCCGCGGGCTGCGGAGCGCGGCGCTGTCCGCGGTGCTGAACGGGCGCGGCGCTGTCCGCGGTGCTGAAGGGTGTCAGGCGCCTGGAGGGTGCCGCTAGCCTCCACCGCCGCCTCGGGGCGCGACCTGCGCGGCCGCGCTGCACAGCGCTACGCGGGTGGGCGGGCGAGGGCAGCGCGGACATGGCAGAGCTCCTCGGCTTCCGAGGGGTTTAGGCAGCGGCTCCGAGGTACCTGGGAACTGCCTGCCCACGGCGGCGAATCGCACCCCTCCCCCTCCAGCTCTACAGCCGGGGACCCCGCCAGCGCCAAACCGAGATTGCTTTTGAAACGCTCCCGCAAAAAAGGGATCTCCGTCCCCTTCCAGCCGGGCATGGCACTGTCTCCATCCGCCACCACTGAACCCTGCAAGGCCGAGAAGACTTTCTAACCGTGCCTGGCAACTCCGCGCTGCCGGGAAAACCGGGGGCTGCCTGCAGCGCTCCCAGCCTCCCCGCTCGCTGCCGCACACAGGCGCGTTCCCTCGCCCTCGCCCTCTCCCCCCCCCGGCTCCTCACGCCGTCTCTCTCTCACACACACACGCACGCACGCTTTCTCTCACTCTCCCTGTACCCGGAGGTGCACTGATAGCCATTTAATGAGGGGGAAAAGTTAAGAGATTAAACCAATATGAACCATCGTTGCTCGTAGCGGTGCCCTATCCAGAGCAGAGCAGAATCCAGCGAGCATCCCTGCAGGAATGGAGTCGGTAAAACAAAGGATTTTGACCCCTGGTAAGGAGGGATTGAAGAATTTTGCTGGAAAATCGCTTGGTCAACTCTACAGGTAAGACTGAGACCTCTTGCAGACTCTACTTCTTAGAAATAATGGGAAGCTTTTCTTAACTGCCAGCTGCTGAAGGAGGTCGAACGCTTCGGGGAGGCTAGTGGTGGAGGGGCTGGGAGCTGTGGAGATGCTGCTGATATAATCTGGATCCTGGAAACTAGTGCTGAAGCTTCTCAATATGGCACCCTCGTAACTTCTCTGTCTGATTCGTAGACGGTGTCAGTAAATATGTAGCTAAAGATTACCACATCTTTCTCCCACAAAAAGAGGATCCCATCTTGAAATCATAATCAGGAGAGAGCAGCTTCCTGTATTTTTGTTCTGTGTTAATTTTGCAATGTAGTCACAGGATCTTTCCTTCTTCTTTTACCAATGTAATAATAATAATAATAATAATAATAATAATAATAATAATAATAATAGTTCCTGGTTTCTATTAGTCCTGTCCCTTGTGTAATTCATCGTCAGAGGAAGATAAACATGGAGATGTATAAATAATTAATATCCGAACGATTTTTTTTCTCCTGAAGCTGAAACATATAGAGGGATGTGTTTAATTATTTATCCGTCTGCACTGAGAAGCATCCACTTGTCTCATAAGCAATAATACACAACTGCAATTGCTAAACTCAAAACCATCACTCAACAGACTGTTTCTGTGTGTACAGAACATTTCTATGGTCTTCAAGCCCTGTACACACGGATAAATAAGCCCAAATTCTCGCATACCTAAAAAGTGCATGCACTAAAGTTGACACATAGTGCTCCATCCAACCTGGCGACTTTAGTGACCTCCAGGACATTTGAGAATAGTCTGTGAAATTCTGATGTATTTTCGATGGTCTCGTCTGATAGAAATTACCTTGAAGTTTTATTCCAATCACAGATTAAAGGTAACTGCAGATTTATCTGCCTAGGGTAGGTCATGTAAAAGTCTTTTTTCCATACCTATGCGGCAGTGTTGGGCACAGGCACAGGCACAGGCTGTTCCACAGTGTGAGTCACAACTTCTGCTGCCATTTTCAGGGAAGGGGAAATATCAGTGAAGTGATAAAGACAAAATTAAGATTTCCATTTCAGTAGGAAGGGTACAATTTTGAAAAAGCCAAAAGTAAAACCAAAGCCAAAATTAAAACCAAAGCCATCAACAGCACAGTTTTTGGTCATATTTAAATCATTTTCAGTGTTCAGAAAAAGAAATACTGAAAATCCAGAAAAACTGCTTAAAATTTAATTAAGGAAATAACCCCCCTTTTAGCCCTGAAAGACTCTGCAACATACAAATAAAACAATCATGTCTACTGGTTTTTATGTAGTCACACAATGAATAATGGAGAAACGGCGTTTGTATTTTCCAGCAAAACTCCGTTTGAACTCTCCCTCGATTAACAAATGCGCGATTTACTGATCTTTTTCAACGCACGTAACGGAAATATTTTGTTTCTGATTCTTGGAATTAAAATAGTTTTCCTGTCCCTTACACATTGATTCCTAGTGTCTTCCGAAGACAAGAAGCCCATTCAGGGAGAAAACACTTCTACATCATCCTTTATTCACACGAACGAATTTTGAAGCTAAAACCACGGTATTTTATTTTATTCACAACTTTAAGACATTTCTTAATGCTGCGTTCCTTAAGCATGAAAATAATTCTCCTAGCAAAGAAAAATCGGGAGAATTTCAAGTGAGTACTATTGGAGAAAATCCCTGTATTTTCTCCAAAACACGGAGCAATTTTTGAGCCTTTTTTTTGCTAATTGTTATTGCCCATTAGCCGGATGATTTAACCTCGAAGAGATGCTCCTCCGAGGAGAATTTCTGACGTGAGAAAGCACTCCTAGAGCAGGGGTGAGGGCGGCGGTAGGAGAGTCCAGGATGTCGGGGAATGGTCACATATTCGCTTCTCAAGGCGATGGAGCTAGGATGGAGTCGGTTAGTTTTTCTACTTTTTAAATATCTCAGTGACCACAAAAGAAGATAAGGAGATTCAGCATGGGATGCTTGATTGATAAACCCGATCTTTCTTATGACAACATAGCATTTTTAAAGCTTTTCCACCGAAGAAGAAAATAAAATGAAATGTTCTAAATCACTTTTCGTGGATGGCAGGGTTTGGGTTTTTTTTCGATATTTTCCTGTTGATTCGAAATAGCTACAAATAACCCTTCTCCTTCAGATTCCTGCACACTGATTTCTAGGCGATAGGATTCTCATGTGAAAACAAGGGAGTCGGGGCAATGAGATCGAGCTTAAAGCTGATCTGGGAGAGTTAAACCTGCCAAGCGATCCCACGCTCACAGCATGTAGCTGAGCTGATGCGATCTTTTGGAAAGACTTCTCCGGAGCTGCCAGTTCTCTCCAGACGGTCATGTTTTCTTCCACTGCATGTGACAGCCATTTTGCAAATCTAAAATAAGTAGCAATATCGCCTCTCCCCCTCCCCTTCCCTTTCCTTTGTTCCGAAGCCAGAAGCGAGATGCACACCAAGATCACCCCGGTTGGTGTGTCTAATACAACAAGGAGGGAATAAAACCTTCTCCACAAGACTGTTTCGGTTTCCATACTATGCGTCTTGGGCTCCCCAACATGGCGCCTCTGCAGTGGTTACAGATGATGTCTTCTTAATGCGTCCTACATATTTCAGCAGAAGTCTTTAATGATAGATGAGCAATTCTCAGCTAGAGCTCCTCCCTGGGCTTCTGCGGCGAGGTGGCGGGGGTGGAGGGGGGGGGGAGGAGGATTTGGGGATGACTAATCGTGACTCCCACAGGTCATTGCTAAAGAACAGCTGAAGGTGAATGGAAAACAAGGAATAATCCTCAAATCCATCCCAGTTGAGCCAAAGGGGCGGGGCAGAGCGGTGAACTTCAGCCTTTCAGCTGCTCCCCGAAGGGGCTGTGCGTTTTTCTTTCCCTGGGCTTGACTTTCCCTCCTTGTGTCGGGCAGAGTCCTAGAGAAGAGGCAGAAGCCCGGGGACACCATCGAACTGACGGAAGATGGAAAACCCATGGAAGTGCCCGAGAAGAAAACCCCTCTGTGCGACTGTACCTGCTTCGGGCTGCCCCGGAGATACATCATTGCCATCATGAGTGGACTGGGATTCTGCATTTCCTTCGGGATCCGATGTAATTTGGGAGTGGCCATCGTGGATATGGTCAATAACAGCACCATACACCGAGGAGGAAAAATTATTAAAGAGGTGGGAACCCTTCCCTCGTCAATCCCGTTCACTCCCAGTACAAGTCCCAGGTCAAGCACCTCAGCGCAGGCGGGACAGGCTCTGATGATTTCGAGGCATTTCTCCCGATTCAGTCCCCGATGCTCTCCGGTCCCGGGGCGGGAGGCTCCCCTCGCACTGCCCGGCCTTTCCACCCCCCTTTTGTAAGACGAAAACATCATTTTTGAAGGAGAAACAATTTCTACTGAATATTCCTATTTTTCCTTTTCGGTTCCGAGCCCCATTTTGCGGTCCTAATTTGCGGGCACCTTTTATTTTATTTTTTTTTTCCTTTTGCACACAACCTTGAAAAGGCGCAGATACCTCGTAAAATAAATGTCGGGGATGAGGGAAGGAGGGCGTCGAATAAGCGACTGCCGCGCTGCAACGGAGATGGGGAGGGTGTGCAGGAATGTTTGAAAACCCCGGGGTGAAAGAACCCGCTTTGATAAAAGGCGTTGAATGCTAAGACCCGTTTTAAAGCGAGTTCTAGCGTAGCGAGAAATAGGTGAATGCTAAATATATATTAGTGAGATTTAAATAGCCAAGTCCGGAGGCAAACCCCGATAGTTTACTCCTCGCGCAGGGAAGAGGTGGGTGCTCACAGCCGCGGCCGGGCAGGCAGAGGGGGTAGGGGACGCCTCCAACCCCTTCCCCCCACCCCCTCTCCCCGACCGACCCGATCTCTCAGGGATGTTTACAAGCCCGGGGACATACAGCAGCCACGGGGTCCTCGCGGGTCCCAGCGGCTCGCCGGGGCTGGCCCTGCCCCTCTCGTGTCCCACGGAGGCACGGACGGTGTTATTTTTATTGCTATTATTCAACATGTTTTGCTGGTTATTTATCCGTCTGGCAGATGGAATATTGGCTGTGGTGGGCTCGGGCAAAGTGAGGTTTGGGCGGCCGGGGTCCCGGGTCCTTGTCCCTGTGCTCCGGTCCCGAAGTGCCACCGCCGGGGTTAGAACCGTCCCCTCGACTGCCCGGTGTGAAATGCCAGCGGATGAATGCTTTAATCTGGCACGATTACAGCCTTCCTCTTGTCTTTCTCTGTCTCTCTCGGTGCCTTCCGTTGGAAGAAAGCGAAGTTTAATTGGGATCCTGAAACAGTTGGCATGATCCACGGCTCGTTTTTCTGGGGATATATCATCACCCAGATCCCCGGCGGGTATATCTCATCCCGGCTGGCAGCTAACAGGTAAACGACAGCCTAAATATAGCCCCAGGGTCCTGTCTGGGTCCAAGCGGGGGGCGACCGGGGAGCGGCGGCGGGGGGAGCCGCGGCCACGGACCGACCTCCCCCGGGGGCCGGGGGCTCGGCAGGACCAGGGCCGCCGCAGTCGGGGGTTCCCTGCAGCACCTCGGCCCTGTCTCGAAGGCAGACGGGTTTAAAAAAGGAAGGAAAACTTGCGTGAAATCTGGAAACGCGGGTGGGATGTTGCGCTGATGACCTGGCTTCAAACTGCCTATTGGGTTTGCGGGGATGTCTCATGTTGGTTTCTTTTTCCCTTTGAAAAGTCACTTAAGGAGGTTGTGTCAATGATATTGAAACAAGCTGTATTCAGAGGCAAATTCGAAGATTCACTATTTCATCAAAGCTTGAGAGTTGTGGTTTTTTTTTTTTTCCATGACTGAACGAAAACATTTTCTGATTTTTGTTTTAATGAAAAGGAAAACCATCAGCAGGAATTTTCCATTAATGCACAAATGAATTTAGAATGGTCGAAAAAACATGTTTCAATGAGACTTCCACAATGAAAAGAAAGTGCAGATGGTGCAGGGACTTAAGGACTCGTTTCTATGGTGTCTGGCAATTCTTCAAGCACCCAGGGTGCGATTCTACCTGTTAATTAGATCCACTGTGTATTCAAGACACATGAGGCTCTCACATCCATGCCTAATGCCATAGGCTCCGCGTTTGCAGAAGCAGCCAAGGTCCTAGTGCCACTCTTCAAAATAATAACAAACTGAGCGCATATGGAGACTAAAATCAGCAATCTATACCTTTCACTCTTCTCAGGAGCGTGCAACATCAAAGGGAGGCATGGACAGGCAGAGGCTTACTTGTGTTTGTTTGAGAAAGAGGGGAGGAGAGAGGGGAGCTGGGGAAAAAAATGCTCTCTCCTTTTAGACAGAGACCTGCTTGAAAAATAATGAGTATTTACTAATGGTGAGACGTTCTGTAACTGAGATAACCATAACATCCCTCCTTCTGCAAACAACAACGACAAAAAACCCTGGCATATCAGTTTCTTGTCTGTTTATAAGTGCTATTGTTCTGATAATGGTTCAGAACTGTAAAAGGCTATTTTAAATAACATTTAACAGCCAGTTAAAAGGTTCTTTTCTTCCTTCTTCGAGCATTTTTGCATCTTTACACAGTCTGTAACTCCTCAGGATTGATAGGAGTTGTGCTTGAGTAAAGACTGCAGACTGACTCAGAGAATCAAAAATCTGTCTTCATCCACCCCAGAAACACCAGTAAAGTCATTTGCATCAATCCAGATTTAAAGTGGTGCAACTACGAAGATTTGCAAAACAATGTCAGGCACATTCCCAGGAAAACTCAGTAGTAGAAACACACAACCTGGCATATGTGAATAAATTTTTCCTCCTCTTCACAAACATTTACATTTACAACAGTAATTGAAGACTAGTTCCCGTCATTAACGTGGGTGTATTTTAACTCAGCAATTTTCACAGATTAGTGGTTACTTATCACTATTGTGGAATCCCCTGAGACAACTCTGACACAAGGCAAATGACTACATAAATCACAGATTTAATTAAGGAACCAGCTATGACATACATGCCAGTAATTGCAAATAGTAAAATATGGGTAGTGGCTGTGATTTATATTTAGTTTGTAGATAAAAATGACACAGAATAGAGTTCTGGGTGGTTAGATACAGTGGTTGGAATAACAGGGCATTGAGGAGGTGAGAATTCAAGTTAGTGTCTGAGTGCTACAAAGATATTTCAGCATCTATATGTTCAAGTTGAAATGAAAAGGACGACTGTAGGGTAAAGCGGCACCCAAAATAGGGTGCAAGCCTTGATGTCCATACCCTTTCCAAGAAACTGCGTGAGAAAACGTCAGTCAAATCAGCACCAATAGAATCTGAACTACTATAAAAGTCTCTGCTGATTTACATGTCTCGTGCTACAGCCACAACTGGTCCCTTTGCTCTGTGGTGGATGACAGCCAAGTACTTTTTTTTTTTTTTTTTTACAAGCCTCCCTGAATATCTTTGTGGCATCAATGGTTTCCTTTGCATTCAGAGCAAGTCTGACTACACATAGAAAAAGAAAGGTCAGATGTGCTCTACATAAAAAATAATGGACTCTAGAATAGCATCACCACATTCAAGATGATCAGTGAAAAACTCAGTCCTAAGCTCAAGAAAAAGGGAGATTTTCAAGAGATTCATTCCTTGAAAGGGAAGGAGATAATAAGATAATAAAGAAAAGATAGTATGAATGGAAAACTGACTCCAAGATGCAGAGGAAGGAAACTGGGAGGAAGGTTAAGGTGTTCTTTGTGAACTTAATTTATTATTGACAGGGAGCTGCTGATTGTAAGACACTGAGTTTGCTTGACATTAAGATTCAGTCTAGCTACTAATTATAGAGATTGGCTTGACATAATTTGAAAGTTTCACCAAGATATAACACACAGAAGTGACTGTCCTGTGGTATCAAGAAAACCTTTCTACACACAATGAATTAATTTCAAGCTGGGCTGAAACCCTGTATTTTGACTCTGCCCTTGTTTTATAACACTTACTGCCAGTCAAGAATTAGCAGCCCTGAACTCTGAACTCTCTAACGTATTTTCTGCAACTTGGTCTGTCAATGGGTAGAATTTTTCTGACATCCTTTGCTAATTGCAGAACTCAAGGCTGCTGCTGCATGGTTATTCTGTTCTGCCTTGACCCACTGCTTTTATCACACATAGCTCCCCGTTACTTCTGACAGATCAGATTTAGTGATTTACACATTTACAAGCAGTAAATGGAGTTTCTCAGGAATTTCTGTGATAGCTTGGATCTCAATTTAACTCATACTGTGCCACTGAGAATTTTCTGTTTTATTTTCAGCCCAACACTAGGAAAAATGCTTTGTGTGAAAGGTGTATTTACACTGTTGTAGTACCAAGCAGGTCAAACAAAACCATGTTTAAAAATTCCCAAGAACATTCAGAAACAACACATCTCCAGAGCACACACTTCTCAGGTAGGCAATAGAAGTTGGGCTAGTATGTTACAAAGGTCAGTGCTCCTGAGCACCTTCAACCTCTATTGAGGTAGGAACAGAGAACCTTCAGTACATTGCAAGACAACATAATTTTCCAAAAGACACAGACTGGGCCTCAGGTGTCCCCTCGTTTGCAATCAGTGAAGCTTTAAACTTGCATCCCTTGATCAGTGTGTGAAATAGAAGAGGGTTCCCTTTTGCTCCAAGGCTAGAGACCTCTTCTCCCAGAGGAGGATCTACCTCTGGAAGATGCTGGTGTGAAACCACCCTACAACTGACCACAGCAGCCCGGAGGAACAAAAGAAACACAATGGGGAGTCCCATGGGCATGGTTTGTTACAGCTATACCTGTTCTCAGGGTTAAATTCTCAATGAACAATTAACCTTGCCATTGACTAAGCATGACATGGTGATAGCAGAGAGTAGCAAGCAGGCTCTAGTAGTTCAGAGAAGGCACCTTATCACATGGACATCCAGGTTTGCAACTAATCCAGGTTACTTCTCCTATTTGAACATATCTACAGCCTTACACTAAAAAAAAGCGCCCTTCTCCCCAGGCTGCGGTACATTGGGAGCAGAATTCATGGTCCCTGCAGAGATGTTTACGTAACTGTCTTTATCAAGAGAAAATCAACTGTGATTCAGAGCTTTTGAGGCTGTAGGGGCAAGAATAGACAAGCAGATTCCAGAGACAAATCCAAAATAGTACAAATGTTTTTTGGTTACAACCCTTTCTGATTAGTAATAGCAAAGCTTTCTCCCCAAAAAGTGAATAAAGAATGAGACTTTTTTTTTGAGATTTTTTTGGGATTCAGTACTATATTATTCCCTATATCACAGTGGATTTTGACTGGTGTGAGCAGGGTTTTCAAGAGGAAGGAACTGAGTTGCTTTGTATTGTTTAAAAGTATTTTTCCTTGAAAAATACAAGAAAACATCAGAGTTCAAATGTGATGCCCTAGTATCATGTATCCACACAATTTAATCAGATGAGCTATTATTCATAATGGCAGTTAATGCCATTTAAAAGAACATAAATCTAATTTGAATGCTTTTAAACTACAGGTTTTAATGTCAGTATTACAGAGGCTCCCACCAGAGGGGTTGTCATTATATGATTACGATGTGATGTGAACAGAAAGGGTATGAAATGCTGACAGTCCTCCAACCCCATCTAGTCATAATTTCTACTCAGTTCATGAAAAGAACTTTGCCTAGGGTAATCAGAATTCAACTAATCCTGACAATTTTTTTAAAAAAAATCACTATTCTCAGGGACTGAAATCTTACTAAAAGAAAGAAAAAGAAATTTTTGGTTTGGTGGTTCTCCAACTTTATAATTCAAAATTTTATTTAAATTAATGCGATGGCCAAGGTGTTTAACTGCTCTAAAACAAGGCAAGGAATGCAATATTCTGATATGAGATTCAGAAATGACATTTAATAATTACATTATTTCGTAGTATCCTAACAACTATTAAAAGATTTTGCTATTATGATGCTTTGAAAATAGCAAAGTGGAAACTGATGCAGTTTTCCTTGACCCAGGCTCCACTTTTAAGATTTATACTGTTTAACTAAGTAAGTTAACAAGCACTTCAAACCCCAGGAGTATTGTGTCACTCCCAGAATATCCCTGTCTCTGCCTGTTTGCTGTATAAGGACCCCAGGTTACTTGGGGTATTTGTGCGGGTCACCATGTGCTGTGATGAAACTCCTTCTTTCTGTGTTTTGCACAACCAAATGAGTGCCTGGAACCGGACCAGTGATATTTATCACACTGGGAGACTGATGATTAACTGGCTATTTATGAACCTTTCAAAGATACGACACTGCTGAGCAAGACATATTGTGGTCTTCACATTTATCAGCTGTTTTGGGAATATGGATAAATGCTGATAAAATTGTGGGTACAAAAAGACGAGACAATCAGATGATATATTAAATACCATTTGGTAAACTCAGTTCTGTTCAATAGATACCACACTCAAGTGCAAAATAATATCAGGGAGTGGGCAACCATACTGGAAAGCAGTCACAACAAGTGGGATCTTAAGCTATGCTGGCCTAGAAACCCATCATGAGCTTCCAGCATGATGCTCCAATAAGGAAGTTGATGTAATCCTGGGATATTTATTTTTCTGTGTTCAGTGCAGTGAGTGTATTTAGGTCAATGACACTGACCTTGAATTGTTGCAGGTAATTTGGGTACATGCACATCAATATGGACGTTGAAAAATTAGAGATTTTAGAGATCTTCAATTATTTAAAAGGTGATAGTATATAATGTCATATAATGAAAGAAATAGCAAGAACTATGTAATCAGCATGTCAGTATATAACAAAGGATACTAGGAGGTAATCTGATTACAAAGCATGCATACAACTCTGCTGGAAAAAATTGCTGGGTATAAATGTGTGCTTTAGTCCCATGGAGAGATACTACAATCAGTAAATGACAGACATAAATGAAAAAAGCATGAATGTTAACAATAATGACTAGCCACCACTGGTCCAACCAGAGAAATTATATGGTAGATTCTTCTCCCTTGGGTGTTAGATTCCTATTTTGGAAGTTTTATTTTAGCTAGTATAAACAAATGTTTTCAGTACAGAGATAATTAAGCAAAAATATAAGTGATAATTAAGTGAAATATTAGAGTTAATGCCATAGCAAATGTCAGGCTATATGAACAAATGTTTTCTTGGCCTTAAAACTATACATTTGTTTGTTCTTTATCCTAGAAATATATTAATTTTATTTAAATTACTATTTCCTAGTCCACACACGTGCTATTGCAAAGCTGCAGCTGACTGTGAATAAACTACCTGCTGTGCTGTCCCACGGATATGGAAAGGTGTGAAACTGGACTGGCTTTTACCACCTCATCTCAGGATAATTTCAATATCACTGTATTTTAAATTCTGATACACTCTTTAAAAATTCTTTAAAAACCATGCTGGAAATCCATAATAAAGCCCTTATCCCATCAAAAGCATTACCCAAATGCTGTGGCAGTATTTCCTCACTGATTTCCTAAGTGAACAGTTTAAACACTTAGGTAAATCAGGAAAGATTCTCTGAAATTAAAGGGTCATAGAATAGGGAATTAATAATTCCCAACTTTGTGTTTACATATTTAAAATAAAACTGCAGGTTTTGACTGTATGTGCCAAATACTGTTTCAAAAACAGACCTGCAATAATCACAGACTCTTTTTTTGGTAAAACAAAGCTGAGTGACCATTTTAGCTGATCTGTGTATACTCAAACATTGTAACAGTCTTACACAAAGAAATACAAAAGGCTGAATAGAAGGACAAGTTTTTAAAAATTAAAGTCACCTTATAATTCAATGACATATATTTCTCATTATCTGCTAAACCGCAAATCCTGGCACAATTCTCATTAAATCATCAGTACATGACTACTAAATTTCTCTACAATGCAATTATCTCATCTATGTTGAATTCTTCATCATTGTTGCATTCTAACCTGAATCAAAATATATAAATCAACCTTTCACTTCAAATTAATCTTTGTTTTTAAAGTGCCATTCATCTTGTTATTAAGGGTGAAATCCTTCTTCCCAGCAAGTAATCCGATAGGATTATTTGCATGAATAAACTGAATGATATTTCAGACAACGGTACGTCAGCGCATCTCATACCAGAGTCCCAAAAATTTTCAATGAAACTGTGTCATTAACGCGTCAGTGAAATCAGAATATTTCTCCCTAATTCAGCCTTAATGACAACAAGCATAAAAAACACAAGGCAACATAGCAGTTTAGAAATGCAAGTCCAAAGATTTCCTAGAACTTTACATCTTTACATTTTCTCAGTTTAAAGAGAGAAATTATTCACTCTCCTTTAGCAAGTGTGTGCTCTTCTGATTTGCAAACAATGCATAATTCACAGCATGGCCAGGGAATTGGTGNAAAAAAAAAAAAAAAAAAAAAAAAAAAAAAAAAAAAAAGACAATTTTGTCACCCTACTGTACTGCAGGGTCTTTAAGCACCAGTCACTGCGAGAAGGAGACTGGGGAAGCATCCATGGGTAGCTGGTACCAGTGCTCCCTCTGCCATATGGCTCAGGGTCCTTCCATCTTTCTGTCACGAATGATGAAGCTGTTTTCACAATTTAATGATGCAACAAGGGATTTAGATGGGGGTTTGGGTTGATAAAAGGGGGCCTCAGATGTGTGACAAAAATTAATAATGTATCCAAGCCCTTATTATACTAGATTAGATGGCGGGAGGTCGGCTTTTACATATTAATGCTTCATGAAGGGCTTATAATAGGATTTAGTATGAAGGGCACACAGACACATCCCCCTCCTCCCTTGTACACATATGAATGAAAATAACCTGTTTTATCACATTTTTAAAAAGCCAAATAAAGCTGCTATACTATGGCTTCTGGCCACAGACAATTATGAAAAAGGACCGGTTTTAAGCGATTCTCTCATGAAGCGTGTTCAACCTAAGACTGGCACTTAGAAGAAGTGTTCCTCTCAAATGTCAAAGGTAGCTTCTTCCCTCTGTTCTTTTGGGCAGCTGAGTTCATCACCCACTCTAATATTCATGGCATAATCCCAGCTTTGTTAGCCCTATGCCATTTTATGCAAATTAAAGGCCTGATTCAGAAAAATCCACCACATTCTGTTTATCATTTATGAAGCCATAAACTACCAGGGTGAGCATTTCACAGGAGTATGTCTATAGTAGAGGGGTCAACAGAGTCATCAGGAAATTAGTCTGTACTAGAGGAAAGTCAGAATGATGATACATGTCACAGAACAGCTGAACAGTGTCTCCCCATCCTGGGTTCATTTTCATTTAGCCCATTTCAAATATATAAACATAAATAGAAGTTGTCCCAAAAAGGGTAATCAGCACGATTACAGACTGAAAAGACAACTAGAGTAAGAGAAATATTATCAGGAGTATTTAGGTTACAAAGGAGATGAACAAGTGGCATGATAGCTACATACTTAATGAACATCAGTATAGGTAATGTAAATATTCCAAATGAGTGGCTACTTACAGTTCGCAGTCAAGGAGGTAACCATTGATGTACAGGGGAATAGCTGAAAAAAATGAAAAAAATTGTCACACTATATTACTGAGGAAAAATAATCTTTTCAGAAGTCAGTAAGAGCACTGTTTATATTTACATAAATTGGAAGCAAGCAAACCATAATCAATGGTGTTAATTTTTTAGCTTCCAAATAACCCTTGAGCAAGAACATTGTAGGTTAAAACAGTATTTTCTCTGTTACTGAGAAACACCTGTATAACTCTCTGTTGACAAATGTGGACTTTTGGAACCATTTGGCTATAGAATGGCACTGATCCTCAAGACACTAAATGCAGGGAACTACATTTACTCTTGACAAGTTATTTCAGGACTAAATCTAAAAATTTCTGAATTTGGCCCTGCTTGTTCAGATATAGCTAACAAGAGCAGGATTAAGTCTGAAAATTTGATTTATTTTTGCATTCCATTCTCCATTGATCCAAACCCTTTGCAACTGGTGTACGTAGAAAATTTCCTACACAGTTTATGTAAAATTACACCAGCTGCTTTCAAACCAAGATGATAAAGAAACATTATTTATTGGGATTATATCATCCAGATATGTCAATATTATCAAGTAACTTTGCTCCCAGTATTCTCCCAGGTCCCAAGGCTCCATGAATCCCTACTGCATGTACGATATCCCATAACCAGAGTCCCTTCCAGAGGGGAAAAGACTAATCCTCTCTGAAATAAAACCCACATAAGCTTCTGACATATCCAGGCCTTCTATCCAACAGGTATCCTTAATCACCTCTGGCTGCTTTGATACTTCACCCCAACACAACATGTACACCGGGCTTCATGCAACAACATGCTGTTTGTGTCACCGTCACTTTGCTCTGAAGGAATCTGCATTTCCTCCGAGCAGCCCAGATACAATCAGCTGTGACATGTGGCCCATATGTCAGACGACACTCCACAAAGCAGTACAGGTGTAGCTTTTGAGTCCAACACACAACAGTTATCCTCCCAGACAGCTCCACAAAACATTTTAAAGTTAAAACCACAGTTGATTTCTTTGATAAGTGTATTATATATCTCTAAATCAACAGAAGCAGTTGAATCACAGCCTAAGCCCTGGAACTTGGGAAGGTAATTTGAATGAGATGGTCTTGGTTTGAAACATGATCTAACAGATTACATATTTAAAGGGCAAGCCGTCCCAAAGCTAATGAGCTAGAAGGAATTAGTCAGAGTTTTATCTAGACATATATGGATATAATGAGTTGTAAAACAAAACCGCAGGTTTGAGAGATTCCCCAGCGGAATTCAAACAGGAGAGAGAGAGGGTGGGTAGGATGATCAAAGGAATGAAGAATAAAGATGAGGTGAAGAGGGTCTGGATTGCTTAGCAATGCAAAAGAAAGAAGATAGGATTGCTATTGGGGTAAACTGCAGAGATTAAAACCACTAAAATAAACCAGCATGGGTATGAGATATCTACTGGATGTAGGAAGTAACAAGCTGGAAAGGCCTCCAAAATAAGTAGGGCAAATGCTAATTACTTCTGAGATGGAACCTGATCTGCTTGTGAAGGGATGATGTAATGCACTTGCTGGTAAGAGCAATGATCAGAATGTAATGACCCAGGAGGCTTTTACATTCAGCATCAATTGCAATGATTCTGTCATCTAACAGTGCCCAAGTTCTTCATAAAATACACACTGGCATATCAAAAATAGGTCTGTGAACAGCAATGGAAGCAGCCTGAAAACTACTTAGTGTTTTGGTTTGACCTGTATGGGTCAAAAGGACGATCACAAATTGTCATTGTTAGCAACATTTGCCGAAACAAGGATTCTGAAAAATTGCTGCATGCCTACAGGCATCCCAGCTAGCTCCCGTTCTCTTTCCCTTAGACATTATGTTTTGCGCAAAAAATTAAGTATTTAATCCAGGATTCAGCCTTGCAGTTCCCTTCGGACAAGAAATTCTTTGGGTTGTCTAAAAATGTAACATAATTAGTTCTAGGCTTTGTTGGCCTTTTGCAGGAGGTGTGTAAAAGACGAATGATAGTAGGCAGAGTCAAAGATAATAAATTTTAGAAATCTTGAGCTGACAGGAGAGTTTAAAAAGTCACTTTGAGCGATATATGTTCAGCTGCTTAGAGCTGCTGCTGCTCTGCGACTCTCCCAAGCATGGGTAAAGAAATAACACCTAAGAACAGTCAAAATCTAGTTTATTTTTTTGTATATATTTGACAAAATAAGCTTTTGTTCACATATTTTACGTTCTTCTGTAAGGAAGAGGAATGGCAATAACCAACTCACCAACTTGAACCCAAATAAATTTATTTTTTTTTTAATGTTGGAATTTTCATCTCATCTTTAAACTAGGTTGGGAAA
>VZTO01010473.1:636-32080 GCA_013400615.1 Syrrhaptes paradoxus | reverse complement strand
CATTTGCATCAGGAAGTTATCCTTCNTTCAGTGAATATTTCCATGGATGTTAACTTCTTGGTTGGCAACTCTGTTGTGGGGCAATGTCATTTCCTGTAGTGCACAACAACAGGACAAAGACTACCTGAAAGACGCTTAAACTTTGAGAATGGTGATCATGTGAAACTAAAGTGACAGACAGGTTTGGGATTAGTATTATGAGTAATGGTCTTCACACTGAGCTGGATTAAGTTAGTTACAACTGGAAGACTATTCCATTGAGAGGCGGAAAAGTCCTTGGGCGGGTTGTTGAACACCACCATGGCTTTTGCTGTCTGGCCTGCCTTGAAGTCTGGCACTGCTGCGTGTCCTCCGCTCTGCCCCAGCCACACAGAATGGCAAGCAGAAATGCTTGCCTCAGCTGGTAAGGAAGCAAGCATGACTTGCAAGATAGTTCACTTTGTTTGTCTGATTCCCAGAGAGAAACCACTACAGTAAGATTAACTTCTACAATAAATTAATTTCCAACATTAACATAAAGGTAATAGGGACAAGTTTGCCAAGGACTCCACTAAAATGAGCACATCTGATCTGTAAAGCCAAGATACCAAAGATACAAGATACAAAATGTACACATGGAAAAAAGGACTTTGAAGCACCTGAATATAACCAGCTAACCTAGCTATATCCATCTCCATTTCAAGGCAATAAATGACGAACACACACAGACTGACTCAGCTCCTATTGAACTAAACTGAACTGTCTCCAAATTGTATTAACCCATAATACATTACCTCTGACCACAAAACTACAACGGTATTGGTATATTTATAAACTCACTGAAAAAGCATTTATCTAAAGGGCACTATGTCAAACTCTCATTTTAAATTATTTGTTGACTCATTTTGTTACAGGAGAAACCTGACACACTTTCATAGAAGAAAACAATAACAAGATGAGGAAATCAAGCTTCTGGTTGAAGGTAGAAGATGAGGATAAAAAAATTTGACAGACATTGATCAATATGATTTGACAAACATCCACCCTTTTAAGATTCTGAATAAGTAAAGCACAGGGAACACAAACCACACAAGAGCAGTTCAAGAGAGAGTAACGTAACAGAAAAGCTTGGAAGAGAATGATCACTATTCGAGCTCTACTCTTATATTATTTTGCTATTGACTCAAACCATACCATTACTGCACACATACAGTAAGGTATAACAAAGTAACATACTGTATTTCCTGTAATTTCTTTTTTCCTGTTCTGAACTATCATTTTCCACAGAGTTAAAAACCTGTGCTGAAAGTATGAGCAATTCATGGAGATCTGTATGGACTGAGGTGACTGTAAAACCACAACCAGAGAAAAATAGCCTTCTCCAGAGGATGGACCAGATAACCTAAAGGAAGCTCCACAGATGCAGCCTACAGAGACCACTTGGTTCCCATCACCTCAGCCGGTGACTAGAAGGTAAGCAATCTGAAATGCTACTTTCACTCTGAATAACGCAGAACTTCAGAAAAAATCAGTTAATTCCCAGGGCTTGGACTTCTGCTTCTGGTGTGCAATATTGTTATCTGATTCCAGAAGAGTCAGAAACACTTGAGTTACTGTTCATTTAATATGTTCTGGTCTTTAGCCGGCCACTGAGTTAGGTTTGATCAGCTCCCAGTGAAATCAATGGATGCCCAGAGGAATAAGCACCCAAAATCTTAAGGCACACTTTAGGGAAATCAGCATCTCTCATATGTTTGTGTCTATCTTTGCATATAAAAATAACTTTTAAAATCTGGCCCTTGTTTTCTCTGTTTTTCATATTAATTAGTTTGAAATTGGAATAATAATTACCCATCTTTCAAATGCTTTGATATTCTCACAAAGAAACCCATACGGAGATAAAAATTCTTAACATTTCTCAACTCTTTTGCCACTGAAGGCAAGTATTTTTATTAGCATGGCATATCCCCCAGGAGCAATCACCTCTTATGTTTCATGATACAAGTAATTAATGTTTGTATTCAACTTACCCAAGCCTGTGAATAGAACTTCAAGTGGGTTCCGCCCTCACCTACCTGGTATCAACCATATGGGAGGGAGGAATAATTACTGTTTATTAAGTCTACATTAAACTTTTCAGAGAACAATTTTATGAGATGCCATAAGGTCGTATACTTTCTGCAGTCATTAATCTTCTCTGGGCATCTTTAATCAAGCAGCTCTGTCAGAAACATTAAAAGATGTTAGGCCTAAGCTCTTTAATTATTATGCATTTTTAAGAACCCAGGTGTTACTGAATTATTTTCACATGTGAAATTGATCTGTCTCAAGCTCTGGATGGCGTTAGAATCAGGTTCACTTTATAAAGTACATTTCTAAAATGGTTTCTGAATCTGTAAAGAAAACACCATGACACACTGGTTTTAGAATTACAGTGAAGCATTAATGTCAAGAGGTCAGGAGATGGACTCCACATTTCTACCACAAAAAAATCCGAAAACACCAACCAAACAAAAAAACAGAAATCAAACAAGTAACATTTAAAGTTGGTAGTCAAAGTTGAGGGGAGCAAAATAGCCCCAAAACACTGAATAGAAAACTTGTAGGTGCTATTGGCAGTGCTGCATGGTACTTACAGAGGAAGCCAGAATAAGGACAGTTTTCACTTGGATCAGTGATGTCACTACTTAGATAATATTTAACCTTTCAGTTCATTAAGGATTCTCTTAAATGAATCCTGGTTCCCTACAGCAGATTATACACTCCTGCGATTTCTGTTCCCATCTTAAATATTGCAGGTCCAAATAGCTCTTATTTCACATAAATCAAAAGGTGCTCAGTGAGAAATTACAATTTCTTTCTAATTATGGATCTGCAAATAAAATATAGGCATTACCTTAGCACCTAATTGAACAACACAATACAGTGAAGGAACTGAACAAAGAGAGAAAGATCCAAAATATGACAAATAAATCCATGACACATTTTCAATGAAGAATTTAAAAAATGCTTAGAAACCTTGAGGTTTGTGGAAGAAAATAATATTCATAGCAATTTTTAAAAGACAAACTCTTTCAAGAGATCATAAACAACACTATTAAAACATAAAGGAAGCCTTTTTTTGTTTCCAGTCATCTGCTATAAAATCTGTATGATTACTGCACTATATTCTCAGGAAATAACTTTGCCAGTCATTATTTCCAAATGTACAAGAAAAACAGACATCTCCTTGTTAGCATTACTAGCACCAGTTCAGTTGTTAATGTAGCTGATGCAAAATACAAATATTCAGAAACATAGGATCTAGAAAGTGTGAATTGATGGTGTATTCTAAATATTACTTTTTACACTACTTTTTAAATTGTCTAGGCCCTTTTAATGACAAAATTTTTCCTAGAAATACAAATACTAGAATGCTTTCTGTTAGATAGTCACATTTTAAAATGCTAAGAAATGTGAAAAGTGCTGAGGAAAATTTCCTCCATCTGAATATTTCTAAGGAGAAACTAGAAGATTTTGAGGTAAAAAACTTGAGGTGATTTTTTTTACAACTGTCTGCATCTGAAATTTGAGAAAACACAACAAAATTTTTAAAAAAATAATTTTTTTTAATTAGTTTTGGAGTTCTGGGTTAATTGAAACCTTCGATGGACATTCAACCAAGCTGTAGAACCAGATTCTTAGTGCAAACATTTGCACTCAGTTCATTAATGCACTTCAGCTGGACCCACACAAAAATTTTCATTTCCATCAGCACTCTATCAGCTATTTGGTCTTGTGTAAACGAAACCAAAGCAGGCCCCTCACAGAGTCGGTACACCTAGAGACACTACTGCAGAGGTTTCCTCCAAACCTATGACAAGGTTCCCTGATCATTCTCTGAAAAGAGTTTAATTTTCATGCTGGGGCAACACACTGTTTCTGTCAGGATGATAAAGATGCCACTTCGTACCAGTCTGGCTGGTGGCTGGTTGATTGCACGGGTTCACAGATTAATATTCTGGGATCAACAGTCTCAGAAGGCAATTGGATGCTCATCACTCCATTTCCTTTTCCCGTGCACACTTTTCAACTTTATTAGATTTTTTTGACGATTTGTTTTCATTAGCAAATTGTCAAAAAAACCCTAACAACGCTCCACTTCGGGGTCTTTAATGATGTCAGCTTCTCAGTGTTGTAAACAAGAAACCTCAGGTAACAACATGACTGCATTTGGTAACAATTGTGAAAAAGTAGGCAAAAATAGGGATAATAAGTGAGATACCATGTATCTTACTGTTTGAAATTACAAAAGTTTACAGGCATTTTGGAGAGCATTTTTTCTAACCACAATGTGCAGCACAATGCTGTTTTGTTTTACACACCTATTTCAGACAGCAACTAAGAGTACACTCATACAACAATGCTCAGAAACTTTTATCTTTTATCCTCATA
The DNA here is from genome assembly GCA_013400615.1 of Syrrhaptes paradoxus. Taxonomy (NCBI): domain Eukaryota; kingdom Metazoa; phylum Chordata; class Aves; order Pterocliformes; family Pteroclidae; genus Syrrhaptes; species Syrrhaptes paradoxus. The sequence continues at coordinate 27,667 of VZTO01010473.1, read as the reverse complement.
TAATTTTAAAAATTACAGCAAAAAATCTATCCCCATAAGCAGTTTTCATTCTAATGTAGTTAAATCATAATCTCACTAATATTGGGAGGGTTTAGTAGGTGGTAACTTCCCTTAAATCAAGATTCATATCTTGAATTCTCACAACCCGTCCTCTTTTAAAGCTGGCCTCCCTAGCTATAAAAGGCTACAGAAGGTTCATGTACCGGCAGTCCTGCTTGAACCAAAACAAGCAGTTGCAGGAGGCAAATACTGTGAATGCATAAAATAGTCACAAAGTTTAGGGATATTTAAAAATATTTGATAAGGACAGTATATGAAATTTAAAGCTCTAAATCTGATTATTATTTTCATGAACAAGAATTATTATTTATGATTTGTAAAGCTTTTTCACAAAAAGAACTGGGATCTCAGTTCCATGCATAAGAGAAAACCCACCCCACATCAACGCATGTGGAATTTTTCCAATAATATTAAATGAACATTAAATAAGCTTTTATTGCTTTTATACTACATAGCAATCAATACCAATGAGTTAAATGAACCATGAAAAGATACTAAGCCAAACAAGCAAATTTCTGACTCCTTTGTTCTTCTCTATTGCTTTTTCTGAAGCATGAAAGGAATCTTATAGAGGTAAACATGTTTAATAGGTTTATATTTGAAGCTTTAAGTGAAAATGTTGTGTAAGTAACTGTACACACAGTTGACATTAACAGAGCTGGAAAACTATACCCTATTCTACTGAAGACATTTTTATTGCAGCTGTAAGTATGCGATAACATTCAAACTTTAGTGGTTGCTGGAGATAATAAAGAATTGGGAATAGCATTGGATTATTTATTTTTAATTGCATTCTCTTCCTTCATGTCTGATACCCATTACATGCATTAAAGCAATGCATATGCTACTCTGAAATTTTTCTTAGAAAAACCTTATTACCCACAGAGATTACAGAGATTATCAAATAATCAGAAATTTAACAGAAATACAAAAAATGCAATACAGAAATGAGAAAAAACAAATTTGCAAATTTATGTTTACTGTCCACAGACACCAGTCAATGACGCACACCTAGGTCTCAGCCTGAGTAGAAGTTCAGACTCAACTGGGCACTCACCCTACTCTGGCATTTCTGTGACCCCAGGAAAGTTTACACTGCCTCCCAAGACAATCTATTCTCATAACTTGAACACTCGTAATTCATGATTGCTCAATGCAACAAACCAGTCTCTGAACTAACACCAGAATAAAATAATTTTCTAACAACTTCTTAGAAGTGTTAACATCTTGAAATTTCAGAATAGCCAGATAAACTAGGTGTACTAACAGGTCTTTTCTAGAACTGTTACCTGTTAATTTGACCTTAGAAGGAAAACCAAAGTATTTTTAATGAAAAGGAATTATGAGTTGCTATGAAATGTGACAAATGAGGATGCTACAGTTTAAGGATGTTTGAGGACTACAGCTTAAGCTAAGGAGACACAACAAAACAGAATAAAAGCAGGATGTTTTTTTCTTTTTTAATTAGAGCCCTATACACCAGAGATTTCCACTCAGATGAGGATAAATGTTAAATTCCTGCAGAATATACCCATAACACTTTGCTGCCTGCCAATACAGTCATCATACTGGTGGAGTATTGTTTCTGCTCTTTCATTCTATGACATGTGAGAGATATGCACGAGGCACAGTAAATCGCACATCTGCTCTCTATCAAGTGGTGTTATAGCTCTGACAGCTTTGTCACATCCCAAACATTTCCAGAACAACCTCACAGAAGTCCAAAGACTGATTTAGGAGAATCTGAAGAGCGCTCAACAAAGTCCTCAGTGTTGCTGAGGATCGTGCTGTCAGTGTACTGTTAGTGCACACATTTAATTAATTTAAGGAAATACATGATGCTGATTCCGAGCTGTCTCATTAAGAGTAGCTTAAAAATACTGAGAATAAATACGTATTGATGTCAAAGTGAAATTCAGTTTATTTATTTTCCAGCCATGCCTTCAGGAAATACTAACAATAAATGTTGAAAATAATTCTTGCCTAAAACAAAGGTTTTCTATTCCATAACAACTGTTTTTACTGTAGGTCTTTTACAGATGTACTTTGCAAGATCAATGTCAGATGTTGTTCTTTGCAATGCATCTTGACAAGGTGAATAGACGTTCTTTCCAGATATAAGTAAAAACAGGGTTATACTGTGATAGTGATGTGATAGGTACAGGTTGACCTTTTGGGAAACAGAAAGGTAAAGGCCATGACAGCTGACAGGGAGCAGAAGAAAACAGAAATGAAAGCAGATTGTCAAATTTGTTTCATAACAGCCTTCTGTTAGAAGCACTAACACTTCTGTTACACTACAACCTCTTTAAAACAAGCACAGAACCACAACCATGGCTTTGTCATGTGGGAAGGATACACTTAGATTATTTCCTTTCAGTTGTCCTATTACTTTTCATGGATGAAAGTAATAAAATTTAAATCTTTCCCTGGCACTGAGGTAGATGAGGACAGGACTCTCTCAGAAGCAGATGCACCCAGCCTAGCCTGGGCATGCTACTACGGGACAGGACAGCAGCCACACTGGCTGCCACTGCTTCAGCCAGATGTCATCCATTCTGCCACTTTCCCGCTGATCAGCACTACGGCACAGGATGGCTCAAAGCTGAGAATAACACCGTCTTCACAATTCTTGCAATTTATTAACCTCCAAAGAAATTTCAACAGTTCGTGAACCTTTACTTCTTCCATTTCGCTCACATAATGTTTTATTCACTAGTAGTTTTTGCAAGATTTAAAATAATTTCAAGCCTTTTAATTTTATTTTTCCATTCTTTGAACTGCAGGAATCAAAACAACTGTGATGTCTTCATAGGATCCAGGGTGTCCACTTACTAGGAGGTCCTTACGGAGTTTGATGTTCCTGGATATCACCTAACTTCACTGTCTACTTTATCATAGTAGCATTTTATAAACACTTAATATCAAATTATCCACCTTTTACTACAATGCATACTTAACGGTAACACAGTAAAGTCAGTTCTCAGCAGCCTTCCCAGTAAATTCAGATTATTTTCACATGGTTGCCTTTTCTTTAAAAAAGCCCTTCAGGCCTATTGACATAATCATCACATGCTAAAATAATTAAAACAAAAAAACCAAAAAAAAAACCTCATACTTTGAATTCTACCTTCTGCCACCATGTGGTACAGAAGATGGAGCTACAGGAATCACAAGACTTTAGCATAACAACTGTTGAGGTAGAAAGGAGTGTGACAGATTTGGGTTAATGCCCAATACCTAATTTTAAAGCAATTCCTAGTGTTGTTCTAACATATCTCAAAAGATGAGCAGGAAGAAGAAAAGATGCTTGTGTTAGTCTGATATTTCTTTTGCTCATGAATGCAGAGTGGTTAAATAGCAGGATATTTTTCCTTTGAAGACACAGAGTAGATGAACAGCTGAAACATGCAACTTCATCTGAAATTCAAACACAGCAAGATAAAAAAATGCTAATGTTTTTTGAAGATTAAAAGTAAGCATATTCTCCAAACCTCATACACTAAGTGAATATTGATTAAATTTTTTTTATAAAAAGAAACTGTAATAAAATACACATTGAGGGATTTTACGCAGCAGTAATTTACTGGAGGGGGAAAAAAATGAACTTCAAAAAAGCCTGCTATGCATAAGGCAAATTGCTTTGTCCTCTCACTATTTTTTCTTCTTAGATATGTTGCTTGCAGATAACCTAGTAAGCAGGCAGCTATTACCTGTTCTGTTTCTGATATGCTACTGTAAATGGCAGCTGACACCATAAGACCTTAATTCTTGGTTTGGATCTTGAAGCTCACTTATAGCACAAAAATAATTTTAAAATAAATAGTGAAAACCTTAAAAATGAATCAATATCTACCTAAAACAAACAAACAAGCTTCATAAAAATTATAGTTTTCAACCCTTTTCACTTACAAAGCTAGTTTTAGAAAAGCATGTTATCTATATATTTTCTAGACATCATCTAGTATCACAGAAAAACACTTAAAATTGTCAAGATATATTCTTTATTTCTCATGTAATTTTTTCATCTTGTCATTTTTCCTTTTACTTCAAGATTTTCCATGCTCTAGTTCTCTCATCCATTCTACTGGACGGTTCTATTTTTTTCAATGCATTCAGCTCATGCACTCCTCCTATCCTATATAAAGAACAATTAATCAGAACCTTTTGGTTTTTTTCAAATCTCAAATTGCATGATCCAGCATTATTTAGCCACCTTTCAATGTTCCAAAGGTCCTTATTTAACATATATCTAAGAGAGAGGTATTTAGTCTATATAACTGCAATATCTACTAAGCAACACAGCAACTACATCTTACGTGCAAACTTGGAGCATTTACACAATGGACTGATAGCAAAGTCCTTCAATTTGTTGTAGCTGGGGATTTTTGAGCTTTTCCCCCTTACATTTCAGAAACTTCAAAACTTTTTTCCAGAGAACTTCAATTCAGATCTTCCCATCCAGCACCAAAATGCATAGGTCAAACCTCTGTAACTGTAGATCAGCCCATGGCCATGTCATTACAAAAGCATGCTGTTCATGCAAAAAATTGCCTCAACTCTAAACCTCCATTAGCACGGTAGAATGATGCAGTTTGGCTACCAGAGATCTTCAACTACTGCTAAGAGGGGTCGTCTTTACCGCCTAAGAGAGACATATCTTTTTCCTAAATGAATATCCAAACAAAAAGAAAATGGCGAAGAAAATTAGAAGAAACTGCACAGATACAGCTAAAACACTATGCAGATGACAGAGAAAACTCTAATTCAGAAAACTCAAAAAAAAATGGCCTTAAAAATAAACAAGGCATCTGCAAAGCTCACCCATAAATGGATTTTTGTGCTTAAATATCTTGCAAATCTTGAGTAAGAAGTGACTGTAAGATGACATAATTTGAAATCCTATTTGCAACCAAGCCTCTACAGTTTAGCATAGTTTTAGAAAAGCTGAAAAAGGAAGCAAATATATAATAAAAAAATATAAAAAACTGAAAAAGGAAGCAAATATACAAATAAAAGTGGCTGGGACTTAAAAAGAGAGACTGAAGGAACTACATTTACGAGCATAAATATTAGACAGATTTAACAAAAGAATATCCCCACCCATGCTCTCTGTGAAAGATCTCTTATCCTTTGACAGAGACTGTTCTGGACACCACAGTTATATTTGTTTTGACTAACAAACAAAAAAATATTAATATACACTCTACTTTGGAAAACATAAAAAGCTGTAAAATATTACATCCTATGAATACTTTTCAGGTGGCTGCGTAAGTAAACGGAATTATTCAGTGTCTGCAGATGGTAGGAATCTCATCAAAGGAGTTATAGAAACAAACATTAATGCAATTCATAAAAAAATGCTATTATTCTTCAGTAAGAGTCCTATAACAGGAGGAAGATATTACAAATGAAAATATTTAACAACCACTTAATTAGCACCTTAGCAACGAAGATGAAGGCATTAGTCTTGTGGTAATGCACCAGCCAAGGATATTACAGCATCCTTTTCTTGTCTTCTGTTTTCTGTGATTGTCTCAGTGAAAAAAAACAGACTTGAGCTTCAAAGTTTTAGGGAAAGGAAAGACATAAGAACAGAGTATTGAAAGAACATGTAACAAATGTGAGGTAACTCAGTTCTAAGTGGAACAGTATATAAGCAGGTAACAACTTCCACAAATGAATCAAATCTCAACTACACCTCAAATATTCTTTCATCTTACTTTGCTTTTCCACTGCCATTCGTTCCTTGGCTTCTTTGGTGAAATCAACATGCATGCACTAGGATCATCAGTTTTAGAGCCCTTCTCAATTCTTTGGCACCCAGAGGCAAACAGCACCAACTCTGCTATCTTCAATAAAGGGCAAGAGCTCCTCCTGAAAACTACAGTTTTACTGACACAATCAGTAAATTCAGGTAACAGCTGAAAAAAAAAAGCATACACAAATACATATGTAAGTATAACCTTATCTCAAATATCACATACAGAAGCACTGTAACAGAATTTCTTGGATTTAAAACTTTAGTTTTCAAGTGGCATATTACTACCTGCTCTTGTATATTGTGCTAGTATCTAGGACACATGTCAGTGTTAATTGCTACAACAATTAGAGCAGTGAATGGTCTGTATTGGTTGGCTGTGTTCATATGATCACATTGCTTATTTTACTGACTCTTTTATAACACAAAAATTCGAAGTTGTGTTTGTCACTGTAAATTCAGTAATTTTTAATAAAATATAAGAATTTGCTTCAACTTTGTCTAAAACAAAAGGTATTAACTTGGACTCCACAGTCTGTATCATGCAGTATGTGGCCCACCTGAATCACATTATCCTGTTAAAAGCACACCGTACTGTCAGAAACAGGATGAGTCAGGAAATGCAGATCTCCTATGACATGTACTCTTCATTTCAGAGGGAGTTTGTTTTCTTGAACTAGATGTGTTAAGTGTTAAGAAAAAAGCTCTCAGGGGCAAGTTATGTCCATTGAGTGACACAGCAAATGTCAAGTTTCAAGGACTCACAGGAAGTCTACAGCCATTGCAGAGGGCACAGAATGAACCAGGCTCTGAAGGTCTGCCACAGCCAGCTCCAACACTTTTCCAGCAGGGAACACTAATCTTGCAAAATCTAATGAACCAGTTCTCAGCTGTTGGATGGAATTAGCTTCTGTGAAAGCTATAATTAATTTAATAAATGAAGATTTCTCATACTTTAAAAGAAACCTTTTGCATCACCATGTAATCAGCAGATCTCATCTGAAAGACTCCAATGTTTACATGAGGCTTCACGTAGATCTGTTATACAGCATACTGGATGCAACAGCAAGGATGTCCCAGAAGCTTTGTGACATGGCAGCTGGGTTTAAAGAAACATGTCATTTCTGCTGTTTCCCTACAAAGTCTATTTGAATTTGTTTTCGAGACAAAGGGATCTTGAAATATCAGTCAGAATCATTAGCTACATATTTCTCAACGAAATATGCAAAAACAAAAGTGTGTGTGCCTGTTTTACACCATTCTCATGTTTTAAACCAAAAAGGAACAGTATTGCAATCTCCCATTTCTAAATCTTGTATGCAAATCCCAGAAAGGCTGATTAAAAGTGTTTTATGAAGTTATGCCAAACAGGGAGGAAACAAAGCTGGAATGAACACTCCAGATGGGGAGGCGGGGTGGGTTAAAACCTGAATACACATTGTAGCTGCGGTAGCTGCCCGTCCTGCCATCACCAGCCTGCCCAGCCTCTGGCCTCAAATATTGTAGAATTCGAGAGAATTTTAACAGATTCCTCATCAGAACCCCAGTTTCAGAGTAGCAATATTCAACACTCTGCTGAACTGAAAGCATGGCTTTTAAGGATACCAAATTATTTTTTAAAGGATTATTTCTTTAGTTATAATTTTTCTTAGTCATAACTGAATATTGATACAGCCAATTTATTTTATGACAAAACTGTGGCCTGTAAAGAAATAAGATTGAGCAACAGAACAGCAAGATGTCTAGGAGGGAAAACAAAACCAAAACAAAAATCTTTAATTAAGGAAACAGCAGCTTAATCTTGTTTTGAAGTAGGTGTAATTAATTCAGGGATTAATAAAAAGACTCCATAACAAAACCTCAAATGCTACCAAAACCAGCTTGTTTACATTCTGAATCTCTCTTTTTATTTGTAAAGACTGGCATTACAATTGAAAAGGACTCAAAATGGAGTGATGTACACATCATTGGTGTTTCATGATGCAACTGATGAAGTCCCTGAATGGATATTGCTTCAGCTTTGCTTTTAAAAAATAATTTAACAAGAAAATCTTCAACTCCACTATTGATCACAGGTGGCAGAAATGAAAGAAAGAAAAAGAAAAGAAACCAAAACTACTGTCAAATTCATAACATATACATTGTTGGCTGATGACACTTTTTCCAGATGTACAATAAAGCCCACAACAATTTATTACTATGGATATAATTATTGTGAATGTTTTTCATGTTGATCAACTTACTTTTGAAGGTTGGTTTTTTGATTGTTTTAAACTTGCATAATAAACATGCAATGAAACATTTCTTGTTAGAGTGTTTTTTGCAGTCGTCTTGTTTTCATACAAAGATTTCATAAAGTTGCAGTGTTGTATCAGAGCATTACCAAAATAAGAGCAAAAGCTAAAGAGGAAGGTAAATGTGAAATGAACTTGATGAGAATAACCTAATCTTGTCCTGAGACACTCCAGTCTTATTAAAAAGATGTGCACAATCAAACCCTTCCTCCCAAACCCACCAAAACCACAAAATAAATATTAACTTGGAAGAAAGGGAAGACAAAGAAAAAAAATGATGTCATCATGCACTCATCTTCTGCATAGCTCAACCCACATATAGTAAGGCACTATTTCCCCACAACTTAATGTCCACAACAATCTTTTACAGTGTTCTGTGAACTACATATAGTTCCTTCCAGGATGATGAAATAAACAGATTGAATGAGTGTTGCTACCACGTCACCCATGTGTGATCTTATAGACAAGGGCATCATCTGGCAGTTTCAGAAATAAGCTGTCTCAAGTCTCTTCTTATGTGTGCATGTTATGTATAGGGGTATCTTTTGTGTGTGCAAGTGGTTGGTTTGTTATCCAGAGTTGCTGTTATTTTTCATTGTTCTTTACTCCAGTGTTCTCAAAGCAAATATACAAGAAAATAAAAGCGTGGTTGGGCCATTAAAAACAGAGCTTTGGTGCTCCAAAAAGCACACAGCTTTGGGGATTTAAGAAATCTGTTAGACATTCCCAGAAGAGTTGGGAAATACACAGACATATTTTCATCTGGAAATCCTCATCTCTGCTTAGTTGAGCTGGTCTTCATATTGTTTTCGGAAGCAATCACCAGCAGGGAAAAACTCCCAGCACCGTTCTTGATACATTTTCCATACATAGGATTCCTGAAAGAAACACAATTTAAATAATTAAACTTGATTCAATGAGAAAGCACCAACCATGACTTTTGTTTGTTTGCTTGTTTATATACTGCTTCACTTTTCTGATCCTGTGCATATCAGGTTGCTGTATATCAATCTACAAAATCACGTAAATTATTTTGATCAGTTTAGAGTAGCTTTTGTGATTTTTGTCTCCTAGGCAAAAAGCACTAGAGAAACACGTAAGAGGACCAGGTAGTTTAGTTCCTATTGCACATCCAGAAGCACTGCAAAGCTCAATTCAAGCTGGTCATAGGACAAACACCAGGGTAAGCAGAATATTTTCTACCATAGAAATTTGACTGAATTTCTGCATCAGTAATTTCAAAACATGCCTACAGACAATATATAAAATAAAATGGCCTTTAAAGGAATTTCTTAGAAGAGCAATATTTCCTGAATAAGTGGTAGTTTTTTATTTTTCTTTCTGATTATTTGTTCACATAAGGCTCTGTCTGTAGGCAGTCCAGATAATAGTAAATATATATCAGTTTATTTCCATTTTAATCACACCACTTAAATATGGTTTTTATTATACAAATTCCATGGTAGGAAGGACGTGTTACACAAGTTATACAGTAAGAAGTACTCTCAATTTTCAAATTATCAGCTAATAGAATTAAAGCTGGATAGTTAGTAGAAATCTGACTTCAGTGAATATAGTAGGGCACACTGTAGGCCAAGAAAAAGAAAACGCAAATAAAAAATACTTTTAAAAGAAAAATCTCATTTAATAAGAAATTCTCAAATGACAAATGGATTTTCAAAAATAGCAAAGCAAATACATAAAATCTGATACTGGACAAAGCTGAGAAGATTTATGCAAAGATGATTATAATTGCCAGAGTTCATAAAGAGTAAACTACATAGATTTATAGCAAATCATCCCTCTGAACCAAATCTGTAGGGCTATGTATATGATGCTCTTCAGGTTTTTTGTTTTCTGATCTGCAACACAGGAACATTTGCTTAGACAGCTGCAAGACTATGACTAGAAAAAAACAGTACCCTGTAAATTTGATACTTTTTTTTACTGGCTTTAAGTATACTTAAAAGAAGTTGAAGAAACCACCATAAATTTGAAAGGACAACAGGAAAGAAGAAACCTCCAGGGAAAACTGCTCTCACAGCTCTCATTTTAAACATGTGCATGAGCTTTTTTTATATGGACTTATCCAGGAATGTAGACATATAAGATTATATATAGATAATAATAAAAGACAAAGGCTATTAAAAAAGAATCAACAGGGAGAAATTAAGAGTGCTGCTTTCATAAGATGCTTAAATGTCCTGTTTCTCATTACTTTTGTTTATAGTTTGTACATATATTTTGTGGAAGCAATAATTTAAGAATAACAGGTCAGATAACAAAATAGGAACAGAAAGTACTACATAACCGGTACTCAGTCTAACATTAAGCAACCAAAGTCCTCAGAATTGTTTAGAAGAATGAGAATTACGTCACATACCATAAAGGGAGCTATTCACTAGAATACTCTTAGTTTTGCCAAGCCTAAATTATTTTTATTTTAGTTTCAGTCTAATTTAATAACTGTTGACATTCATAGAGCTGTTCAACCTACCTGTCCTGTATGCTCTGTTTCATCTTTGTTAATAAGATACATCAGAAAAAACCTACAAAGAAACAGCTATTAGGAATACAATATTTGGAAACAGTAGGCAACCCACAGAGGGCTGGATATTTTTCAGCATGTTGTTTACAGTGCTAATGCTGTTCATGGACTTACAAGTGCCAGAGTTCTATTTATGATAATATTCCCAGACACATTAAATATACTTTCCTAACACTGTTGACATGCATTCATTGTTCAGGCAATATTGTGCTAAAACGCAAGAGATTCAGTTTGATTTACAGTAAATAACAACTCAGTTCAAATGAAGATTTTCTCAGCTTTCTAATCTGAAATTTATAGTAGACATTTTCTTGTCCATGAACTTGAAAGTAGACAGAGAACAGTCATTGGATTTTTTTTTTCCTTCTCCCCACAGTGAGTACGAAATGCTGAAGACAATTAAGAGATTTCTCCTATTGAAATTATAGGTTGGGGATATTTTACTAGTGTACATAATTCAAGATCAACACAAGCAGAAAACGACTTGTAATTTTTATAATACACTAATCTTGAGGTTTTGAGATATCTGACAGACACTAGATGATGACTTCAAAACTTTACTCACAATAGACATTTTCTCCAAACAAATGTAAAAATATAAAATATGATAATGCACAAAAATAAAAATATCTCCTTGGGATGATGCCCTTAGAGCAAGTATCCTACAGTACATTATTTAGGTAGTACTTTGTAAGCAAGAACAACATCGCACATGATATTTAAGTATTTTGTTTGCACAACCGGTTTTTCAGGTGAAGGTTCTTTACAGGGATGTTTGACTTTACAGTCTCATCATTTTGTGCACATACAGTGCTAGTTTATAGACACAAAGTCACAATCGATCCACTGCTTCATACTGTCAGCAACAGTATAGAACGCACTTACTTTGGCACTGGATTTTCACACACATTTGACAGGAGAGAAACAGTATGATACAGTGATTGTGGACCTGATAAATGGTTTTTATTTCCAGACATAAAAAGACTGAGTTTAGTGGTCACTGATGCTCTGCTTGCATTTTCCAAAGGTGGAGTGGATGCCCTTGGTCTGACCCCTCCCCTCTCTAGCTCCTCCTTCCAGTTCCCCTACCTCCCTTTGTCCCGGGTTCTCTTTGTCAGTCTCAGCACTCCACTCATGATATTTTGTCCAATTTAAGTTTTGTGTTTTGTCTTACTCCTTTGCTCGTGTACTCTCGCCATCAGCCTCCAGGCCAGTTCATACTGTGCCTCTGTAACTTCCACAACACATTCAATTTTACAGTGCCTGCACAGCCACATCTCCTAGCTCACACAAACTTGGTGAAATTCGTTCTTCCTTGCTCCAAATGGAACTTTAAAGGTTAACACATGAGAATCTCTGATTTTATAGAATACGTACTCAATCTGGAAAACCCCATAGGTAACAGACTACAGATTTACATATATGCTGCTGNAAAGCCATGGGGCACTGTATCAAAGTAGTCATTTCCTATTCCACAGATAAAGCACTTTGTCTAAAAGAAAGAATACAGAACACTTCAACACTATGCATAACCCTGCCCCCCTTTGAGAAAAGGCCAATAAAAATGTAACGATTTTCTTGAGAATGACAATGCATCATGTATATAATAGTGCTGAACAAAAAGGCTTTTCTTTTAATGATTGGGAGTGGATACCTCAGCCAAAACGCTTGAGTAAAATTTTAACTGCTATCAGAATAGCTTCTTACTGTTTAAAAAAAAAAAAAAATCTTTGCCAGCTCTAAGTGAACAGGTATCAGGAGACAGAATGGCATACAACGGTCAAAGCTCATTTTTTTTTCCCCTTTAACACAGTAAGTAGCAATGACTGTAACATATGGCAATATTTACCTCAATGCCTGTTGTGCTTGTCAGCTGAAACTGAATATGCTCAAAGTTTAGATTACAAAACACAGTAGGTTTGCAACACTTTCCCCAGTTCTTACAGTCAAACTTAAATGGCACAATAGAAAACCACCAAGTACAGGCTATTTTCACACATAGATTAATCAAACAAAATTACATCTGAGACGAACTGTAACATTATAGAATCATAGAATGTTTTGGGTTGGAAAGGACCTTAAAGATCATCAAGTTCCAACCCCCCCTGCATTAACATTACAGTGTTAACACCTTGTTAGAAACCCCTAGTCTAAAGATTCAAAATACTTAAATAGCCACAGATATGTAATTCATCATAATATACAGCAATGTACAAAGATTTTTGTTCTTTACAAAAATGAAGATTAGTCTAAACTTATTTTAAAAGTCATGATAAGAAAAGCTGCTAGTCTTTTTCTCTGAATTTTTGTTAACTTATCACTGACAGCAAAAAACCTGCCACATTTGATCTGGAGGTATTAAAAAAATCCATACTAGGAACTGGCAAACAAATCCAAAATACACTTAGAGCAGAGTATCAGTTTAAACAGCCAGGGTTTATGTCCCATGCAGAGACATGCAAGGTAGCAGCTAGCAAGTGTCAAAGCATAGCATACCTCCTTCACGGGAGGCAGCAAAGACTGGTAAATGCTACTCAGAACCTGGATGCTACCAATTTTCTTCATAAAAGTTTCTAAAAGGAATTTTATTGGGTAGTCACAGAATTACTTTTGTAAATTCTTATATTTTAATAGATAAAATAAATTAAAAAAACCTCAGCTATTATTTCCTTTTAATGAAATGAGATGTGAGAGTAGAATCTCATCCAGGACGTTGTATGATATTGGATCGCATACAGAACTGCATTTTCCTCTTAGTTTAAAAAACTATCCACTAGCTAGATCACATTTTGATTGAAAACAGGTACTCATGAAACCTGCAAATAGGGTATGGTTCGGCAATTGGATGTTCTTACCTCCATGTCTTCCTTCACTTGCTCTTGCTGATCTCTTAACTCACCAAAAGCATCAATAATTAAACCTAGGGTTTAAGTTAAAATGATAGTTAATGTTCAAGAACAGAACTGCAACAAAGAAAACCTGGAAATCCAGGGATAATTCTGACAAAGAATATTAAATGAGAATCTTGTGCAGAAATAATAGAAGCCAATATACATTCCAAAGATGACAAAACCAACTCAATACTTGAAGAAAAATGAGCAAGTCAAAGAAAATGGCTATCAGTAACATGGCTGGCAGTATGTCTGGAATTATAAAATGAGAAAGCAGGCTTCTGTTTTGTTCACAGTGCTCTAATCTTTACTCAGTACACGAAGATGTATGTGGTTTTACAGTGGTGGAGGATTTACCATAGAAAGAATACCACTATATGTGTAACAGAGTTAAGGGATTTATTACACAGCAGATGCAGAGAGGCCCAGAGCTCTGTGCATCCTCTCCCATCGTGCTTGTCATGTTGTGTGAGGTTCCAGTGTCAGAGCTCTACAGAAGCAAGGGGTCATTTCAGGGTGATACAGAAAGAGGAAAAACCACCACAGGCTCTACTGTTGAGATTATAAATTCTTTATGATTCTCTCTTCACTTACACAAATAAGTTTTAACTCCACAATCATCTTTGCCACTACTGTGCTGTAAAACTGATGAATACCAGACGAGAATTATACTCAAAGCCTGATAGCTAAGGCCTCTCCTCTTCAGCCACTTACAAAATGAAACAAACAGCATGAGTGATGCTACTTGAGGCTATAAAACATTTTGCACCCTCCCCAAGCCCTTTAAAAAACTTGTTGCTTGATTAAGAGTTATTAAGAATCTACCACAGGCTCAGAGTTGCCTTCTAAACTTCCTTGAAGGAAGTGAGAAAGCAGCCTTACTGCTGTCAGAGTCATCAAAAGTTAGCTAACTGTTAGCTGACAGAGAGCAATAAGGAATCACTATTTATAACAGCAACTGAAGCTAGCAAAGATCATTATACTTTTTTCCAAAATCAAGAATATACTTCTGTTAATTTGCACAAACTCTAATGAAATATTATCTTTGGGGCATTCTTGACAATCTTTTGAAGGTATAATGTGCAAACAGATGGGGCTTTAAAGTACTTTAGGTAATAAACATCATTAATGCAAACATAACAAAAAAACTCCTGACTTCCCAAAATTCAGTATTCACTACCCAGGTTACAACAGTGAGCTACATTATCAAATACTTTCACTCAAATTCAGAAGCTAACCTGATGGCAGATGACTTTCCATTGCCATTATCCAGGATATACTAAAGCTGTTTCATATCAAGCACTTGTCTTTACTCTTTGACATTGTTCAAGTAAACAGGCATCACACAAGAGGATTTTATGTAAGAAAAGAATAAATCTCTTAAAGCTATGTTCCAATTTTCACATCGCTACCACCAATCTAAAGATTTGCCAGACAGTCGAGAACATTAGATGTTGGCAGGGGGGATACTGACAGCACCTGCCACTCATTTTGCCCACATAAGCTCACAAAGGGTGGGTTATGCTGAAGGGCAATTTTAAGGTAGGCCACAAGATTTCTAATCACTTTCTAATTACTTCTCTTGCTGATTATTTATAGGAAGCTTTTAGAAAGGGCGATGGGAATATAGGAACTGTAGCGACACCAGTATTCTCACAGCAAAGAGCTTTTTTTGTTTCCACTGATCTAGTTAGAGCCTGATGATTTTACAGAGACTAGGAAGAACAGTGTATGGATAAAAGCCATCTGGGTGTGATTTACTGTATAAATCTGTGCTTCATGATCTGCTCTGGTGTCCTGGTTGTCTCTTAGGTGTGTGATTACCATAGCACTAAGACCTTTGTATTGCTAAATAACACATTCAGTCTCACCATGGGTTACTAACATATACCTTGAATAATTGCAAGCAGGATGACAATCACAAAGAAGAAGAAAGTGATGTCAAAGATAATCCGATAGATTTCATATTCATCTCCTGCTGGATCCTCTATTTCATCACCAATGCCTCCACCTGCACGTACTCCAACATACATGTGAAACATGTAGCACTAGAAAACACAAAAGAAAGGGATACAAAGTTTGTCTGTAACTAAAAGTAACAATACCCATTGCTGCAAATTCAGTAACTGGCAGAACTGGTCTCTACTCTGGCAACTATACGTAAGGCAAGTTACCTTTTTCTCCACTTTGAAGTTACATATATTTCTGAGGGAGGTGAAATGCTGCTGTGCAGCTGAAGCTGCAGTATTTCATGTTCTGTCATTGTATAGCAGTTGAAAAAGATCAAAGGTTCAACTACCTTCAGCCCATCAGCCCACCATGATTCACGTACAATCGTTTCAGTAACGTGCAAACAGTAAATACCATTATCACCACAGCCATATCCTTTTCCACTTTCCTAGCTCAAAAGTGGATGACTTTCCTCATCTTTGGTGTTTCAAACAAAAATTTAAAAAACAAAATAAAACAAAAAAACATTGAGAATGTTTGTGCAGAGAACAGTCAATGGAAAAAGTCTGAGGCTAATACTGTGAAAAGTGGCATAATGGGTCTCTTGACATAGTTATGTGGGATGCTGACAATGCAAAATTTCCAGTTTATCATGCCATAATATAGTAGGAAATTATTATATCTGTCTCAGAGTTCTGGAGTAGTGGATTGGTTCTTTTTCTTTAAGTAGCTTAGCAAACTGCAGGCCCAGGGTTTTCCCTCCCTCTCAAATTGATGATGGCAATAACAATAACTGACTCCTAAAACCTAACCATACAAAAAGATCCATTATTTTATTTCTATGCTGCTGTGTCAAGATATGACTGCATGAACAGGAATTAGAAGAAGGCCAGGACAAAACCATAACAGTTAAAGAAACAATCCAGAAAGCAAAATATGACTTACTGTTAGCATATCATCACATTTCATGTCTGGCATATCACCATCTTCACTCTTGTTGTAGAACTTGCGGAAAAAATTGAATGCCACTACTGTATATAAGTATACTACTACTGCCAGTAATCCCACTGTTAGGACAAGCTAGAAGACAAAGTTATAGAAGATATAAGACCACCATTGAATTACCCTATACAATTTTCTTTGCAAAAAGAGAATGAAAGTAAGGACAATCTATATGTACTAGAAGAAGGAAAACTTTACGGTTTCTGTCTCTTCGCATATCTTTGTAATATTTGGTAATACATCCGCATATTTCCATGCAAAGATTGTGCATTTCACTCGTTTTATTTTGAAGGAAAACTATGCTTGAGAAACACAATTACAAAGATGACCCTTGCAAAATCTAGTGGATACACAAACAATCAAACAATCCATTAGAATCATATGAAAACCACACACACAAAAATACCTGAAAGTTTACTACGTAATAGTATTACTATCTAATATCACCTATTATATTGTTGCAATATGGTATTTTTACTAATTTAGTGCTGAAACAATTTTGTTACATCTATGAAATCACAAACTGTTCCTAACATTTTAATATCTGCCTCAGAGAAGCAACAACAAATAGCCCAATGCTCAACTGCATCATTAAAATGCTTTATGGAAAGCAGCTGAAAGTGAACTGCAATATCCTGCAAACTGATATTTCAATTCCATAAGCTAACAGACTTAAAAAGTTCCTTATCAGAGATAATGCCCCCTTACTTCATAGATAATTTGCTAAAACTTCTGGACTACTTTTAAAAGGTAGAATACTTCACTTTTTTCCAGGAGCAGACTGGGGTTTTTTGCTTTTTTTTGTTCTTTTAAGGGGAAAGGATGCAGTATGTTGATTTCTGCAAACTTTAAGATGCAATTTTGGTACACAAATTAACCATAAGCTTTCCACATATATGAAATCAAATAACAGTTTGCCACAGTGAGTTCATACTTAAAGTTTTCTGTATGTCATGTCCTTCGCTAGCTATTTTGGAATATAAACTATGTCCAAATATTGACAAGGACAGTGCATCTGACGGCAGCATTAAATTTGCTAAAGAAAGTATCTCAGTCACCCTTTGCACTTATAAAAAACATGCTAATAATTTTATGTTTTTCTAGTATCAAACTTGCTTAAAACAAGAGAAGATAAACAAAAGCCCTGAAATATAGCTTGCTACTCATAAATTTCAAAATGGCACTTGCCACCAGACTTCTAAAGCAGTCTGAACTCAACTTCCGTCTTACTACAACAGCACGCAAGTACAAACAACCCTGAAAATTTTTATGTTACCATTAGCAGCCCAACTGAATAATAATTATATTAGCTGCCTTGCTGGCAGATCGTCTGAGTAGACCAAGGATTTTTTTTTATCATTAAAAAGTGTATACAAAAGTCCTTTGAACTAGGAAGGCCATCAGACTTGAGGAACATGAAGTCTCAGACTACACAAAATGCCATTCGTACAACAGATCTCAGTAGATGAAAAATCTTAGTTATTTTCCTTTCTTAAATCAGAAATGCAATTTCAGATTTTATAACTTCTTTAAGAAAAGATTTTTTATGATCAAAGAGCTGAGTTTCGCAAACAGTCCTCTAACAGAAGGAGTAACTGGGTCTCAACTGGACCTTTCTTTAGAAGAATCTTGAAAAGCTTTTAAACAGCAACATTATAACACAGTTGCTCGTAACAGCTAGAGACTGCCATACACCCAAGTCCTGTTTTCTTATGCTTATACATCCCATTGGCTAGTTTTCCCACAGACCCAAGTTCTAAACTTCATAACAAAAGAATAATTCTGTAGTCAATCTGCAGAGCAGCTGAATTAAGACATGAAGTGATCTTTCCTGTGTACTCTGCAAGTAAACAAACTGAAAAGAGATGACAGCTGATACCTGTTTGCCATTGTGGGTCACTGATGACAGGATAGTTCGTAATGTCTTGAATCCCATTGCAATGTCAAGGAGATGAGCAGCAAAGAAAAAATTGTTGTAATGGCCAAGGACTGACATGGTCATGTACCAAGCTAGGTAAAGGAAAGACTAACAGAAAAAACAAGTACATCACAAAATAAAACTCACGGCTATTATCTTTAATTTAATTCACAACAATAAGGAAAAGTACAAATTGCTTGAATGTACTTCTATTTAAATAGAAACAACAGTTTTTTTAACACAGATTTTGCTAGAGATCTTTGAGAAATTTCATTTTGTGCAAAAATATTAAAATAGCAAATACAGAGCTCACAATAAATGGTCAAAATAGACATATTCTAAATTATAATTCGTGAAAACTAATATAAAAATTCCTAAACCCTTATTTGTTAATGTTTCTAATGTAATAAGTTTTTCTGATACAAATTATTTTTTGTTCGTGAATTTCTAAATAATTACATTAAAATATTAAAGCCCTAAGGTGGTTAATGACAAACCAAAGCCCTCTGAAACCTACAAAAGGCATTTTATAATTAATTCAAACTACTAAAACTAATACTTAAACATGCAAGTATTTCTTTAATTTACTAACTATTACTACAAATGTTAATTTAGTCTTTTCCTCTATCATTTAACTTTTATTGTTGTTAAAGAAAAGCATATATTTATAAGAGAAATTACATCCATTAGAGAAAAACTAATCCTGAACAAACTTTAAGTCTTTACAGATCATTCTGTCTGTAGGTCTGGAGAGTTACCGTTCCACTCTTCCCACCTGAAGTCAGATTGCACTTTCATTCTCTGGCAGCCCTAGTTCCAAAATAGTTTGTTCCCCATATTTTCCACCAGTAAGATAAGCTGAGTTAGGCAAGCCATAATCATAAGAGTTTTAATAAACATATGATGAGTGACTTCTTAGACTGCAAGGTATTTTGCCTTTCTTATTGTTCTGGGTTTTTGCTTGTTTGTAAAGACATTTTTTCAAATTATTAAAATCATTAGCCTCATTCTGTGTCACACCCTACTACCAGTTTAAGTGATCCAAATTTTATTAATTTCACATGCATTAACTATACTGATTTGACTGTACTCCAGGAATATTCCAGTGTTAATAAAGTTTATATATAATATGAAAAATGACAATTTAAATTTATATAGTCAGTTTTCTAATTTTACAGCACAGTGCTTGCTTATTGCTCTTGAATAAAGCTTATCACAAGGGGGGCAGGAATTGACTCAGGTTCTATAGAGCAGTATCTATGTAAAAGCAATATCTTTCAGCAATATATTTTTAAGCTTCCAAGATTTTCTTCTTCTATTTAGTAAATTAAAAGTAATCCAGAATAGGTTACACCTCACTTTGAAGTACTTTGGGTTAACAAGTGTATATTGCTCTTTAGAAGGTGAATACACGCATATATAGATAGATAGATAGATAGACACCAATAAACTTACATTATCTGTGAAAACAACTCCTAATTTCCACATCTGATACTTAACATCAATGGAATTTAGCCTGTAAAAATAAATAACTAAATTGTATTTTATAATAAAATACAATAGGAAAACATGCAACACAATCTGCAGGAAGTATATGGCAACATGAACACATGACACAACAGCTGATCTATTTCTCCAAAAGCTGAAATACATCAGAACCTTGTTCTAATTCACACTTTTACTCTGGAATGGACTTGTCAAAAAGAAAAAAGCAGAAAAACAAATTAATAAATACTGGTTTGGATTCATCAGACCTAATGTTGGCCAATGTCTACAATGTAATCATCTACATACAAGTGAAATGAACTGTCTTTATAATCCATGGAGAAAAAGAGAATTTTTTTTTAAATGCAACCCATCTAAGCCTAAAGTAGCTGTTAAAAAAGGTCAGAGAATTTGCGCCCCAAAATGCCAGTTCTTTACAATTAGTTATGTTACTATACCTTGTGTGGTACAATTAGATGATATTAAAGACAGACAAAGTGAGGTAAAATAAATCTCAGAGCTTGTGTCCTTTGCTTTTCACACTGGTATCAGGAATAAATGTGAATGAAAGAGAAATATATATTAAAAGCTAATGGCACCCTCAGGTCCATGAGGAGGAGTGCTGCCAGCAGGTCGAGGGAGGTGATCCTTTCCCCCTAACTCAGCACTGGTGAGGCCACACCTGGAGGGTTGGGTCCAGGTCTGAACTCCCAGTTTCTTCTGCCATTTTCATCGTTTTGTGATGTTAGTCAGTTAGCCTCTTCTTCCGCTCGCCTCTCTTCAACAAACTTTTCTGTTGTACAAACTGATACCGTAAACTATTGTCCCCAAATTTTTCCCTTGCATTTCTTTAACTAATACCTTCAGGTTTTATTTCTCCTCTTACTCTATTAACACAAATAAGTGTCTCAACTTTAGGCTACTTTTTTTTTTTTTGCACTAGAATTAAACCCACTAATTTGCTTGAAGCATTTTTTTTTCCTCTGTAGAGAGGAAAACTAACTTAGCAAACAAGATGTATACCACTTTTCCTTGTAACTGTATATTGTCCTCTCTATTTTTTTGACTTTTTATTTTCAGAAAGGTTTGGATCATCTCTATTATATTGACACAAAAAATTTCTAAACCTGAATCATAATTCAGGAACAAATATAAATAATAGCATGAAAAGTCACCTGTCTTACTTTTATCCTTAAGATAAGAATGATGGGAATGAAAATGATGAGAATGAAAATGAATGCAGTTACTCTGAATGTCTAGGTTTTTGGTTTTTTTTTAGGTATCTCTCTCAGATGGTAGGTAAATATACAAAAAACAAATTATAAAAAGATGTGAAGACTAATCATCTAACTTCCTAGATTTTACTGATCACTATCACCTAAATTTATTTCATTATTTCTTTATAATCAGCATACACAGTACCAATTTTGCCCATTCTTTCCAGCTGAGCTGAACTGAGAGAACGATGAAAAGGTGTTCCCAGCCCAGTTGTAATGGCACTATCAAAACAGTGGGAATGTGATGCATTCAAGCAGCTGTGCAATAACTAAATCTTAATACATAAAAACCAGTGGAGTCCTGCATATACGTTGTCTATAATGAAATAAATTCATTATATCATTCAACTTAAGAATTATCTTATATAGCTATACAAAAAAGAACAACAAGAAAATTCAAAGTTGTATGACAAACCTTGAATGCTTGATTTTAACTTACAAAAAACTCCGAAACAAAAAAATAAACGAAGCCACAAAAATAAACTAGAAGCAAATGCTTACACAGCAGATAAGGAACTATCCTTCTTTGGTTTCTTCTTTTCTCGAGCATCACTGAAATCGAGAGCAGCTTTGTCCATTCCTAGTAACTCACTGATTCTGTCACGGCCGTAGAACTCACCATATTTATCCATGACCTAAAGTTCAAGAGAATCAGTTGGGTAGACCAGATGCTTTTTAGCGTGGTTTCTGAACACAAGAGGTTTAACATACAGAATCTTTTTCATCTGTTTGTTTCCATCTGTCTATAATATCAGCCAGTACTATTTTTTTTTCTGTTCAATTCAAATCAATACAATAGAGGCAAGAGGTGGTGTTAGAGACAAGATGTTCCTACTCATTTAATGAAAACAGGAAGAGGAAAGCAACCCAGCAGAAGGAAAATAACTAAATCAATATCATCACTGACAGAAAATACGATACACAGTGAGCTCACACAGGAAAGAGATGTTTTGAATACCTTAGCTATGTGAAATGCTCTGATTAAAATAAGATTTCTTAAAAGACAGTATTTGACTCTTACTAGTTATTCCTTTTAATAAAAAAATAAATATTTTGTTTAAAAAGGTTTTTCAAATAATCTGAACATCTTGATTGGGAATTTTGGATGGAGTTGTTTTTTCTTCTTTTAAAAAGAAGTGTTTCCCATTGAAATAGTCATGAAAAATGCCCTCACTTATTAACTTGCATAAATTTATGATCTCATTTTTGTTAGCTAATAATGCAATGAAACTATAACACACATAGAATATGTGGGAATCAAAAGATCATGAACAGAGAGTTACAGCTAAAAAATATTTACAGAGAATGGTAAATATGGAAATCTACACTGAATCAAAGTTATATTTCGAAGAAGTGTACTCCACGTTTCTTCAAACACAAAAATAAATGTGCATTAGAACTTTGTTTTAACTTCAGATATATTTCAAAAACTAAACCTCACCTTTCTTTTCACGAATTTGTCCCAATAGTTATTTGGGAAAGACCTAAAAAACACAAATAAATAAGATTACATTTTAGACAATCATGAGATGATGCAGTAGTTACTAGGACATCATAAAAATTACATGCTGATTTCGTTTCTAAGAGGCTCTTTGTTGTTGCTATCACCAGCTAGCCATTTGTGAAGCCACTGAAATGAAAGTTGCCAAATGGCATTCAGCCTACCACGTTACTGTGGCCGGAAAGAGTGGCAGAGCTGATGCCTGCACACAGGCTTCTAAAGCACTTGGATCACACAGTCCCACCAGGCAGAGAGTCAGGACTTTAAATATGTTTCAAAAGGAGAGCCTTCAAGAGACACTAAAAGGATCCAAACTCTTGAACTGACAGCAATACACAATCACTACTGAGCTTGCTAAAAAAAAAAAAAAAACATTACCATTTTTTTTTTTTTAAAATAAAAAAATATTTTTAAAAATTATTAAAAATTTAAAAACCTGGGAATGAGGATTTAAAAGTAATGGTAAACATTAGCATTACAGGTGTCTGAAACAGTTTCTACATCCTTGCTAGAAATATATCCCTCACAAAGGTTTATTTCGGACAAGCTGGATGATCAACTATATAATTGTGGAGACTGAAGAACAATTCCTTGCAAATCTATAAAGTGACAGAGTAGGCAAAAACTCACTGTGTGTTGATGACAAGTCTATCCCACTGTCCCTTAATATCATCTTCTGATGGCTGTTCAGTTATATACAGCCCATCAAATTCCAATTTCCTTGCCACTTCCTTTTCTCTCTTAAAAATTACTAGCGGAACCTGCAGTTGAAAAAAAAAATCAGGAATCATTTAAAATGCACTGACATGTCTGCAAATTTTTTAAAAAAGCTAGTTGTTATGAAAAAAATAAGTATGAAAACTGAAAAAGAGCAAAAATAGTATTTAAAATAATCAAAAGACTTGACAATTGCCCAGAACACTGTAAATACACAGATGCACAAAGACCAGGTCATTCAGAATCATATAACTATAGTGTATCACACAGTTGTAAAAAGATGGCCAAAAACTCTGAAAAGGGACCCTTCAAATAAAAATAGTTCTTCACTGCTATGGAGAGATTAGACGTAGTCAAGTGAAAGAGAGCTAAAATAAAAATAGTTTTTAAAAGTTTTGAAACTCTAATTCGAAAATATTAATTTGGGATCACACTTTTTGATGCCCAGAGGTCTTAGGGGGTTGCCTTCCATTTGTTGAAGTGGGAAGCAAAGTGATTTCATAGCAGAGAGTAAAGAAAGACTGGGAAGTATAAAAAGAAAAATCCTTAAATCACATATGCTTGATTTATGCTCTGTAGTTCTTTGCCAGCAGCTGAGACACCTGAGCAGTAAGGATCAGGCTTTACCTACAACTCTCCTTCATCAGCTGGATGACATTCAGTATATTCTGAGAAGGCAGATGTAAGTAGTGGTCCCAGTGGAGAGGATTTTTCTTAGAAATCTCTTACCAACAAAAATTAAACCCTACTCTCCCCTAGAATTATTTCACAGGTCCTCAAAATTCACCCATCCTTTGTTGTCCACCTTGACTGTATTACTAGTCAAGACTGGACATCAGTATACTGAAACAGTAATAACAAAAATTAGACTACTCAAGCAACATGGTGATTGCATTAGATACAATAGTTCAAATCACATTCAGACAGCTAATTGAGAAAAATTTAGTGGATTTCATGCAGAGAAATCTCCAGAAGGAAACATCATACACAGACCTGCAGTTATGAAGATTTTTAATTTTGAAAGCAGTGTATCTCCAAAGACAGAGACTGACACTATATTTGGTCTTTTCTTCAGGGTTTCAGAATTGGAAAGGCAATTCATTATGACAAATAATGATAATAATGTCCTTCCCTTCTAGTCAAAGAATAAATGTAGCTTGAAAAAATAAGGTGGTAAAGTAGCATAAAATGTCATAGTGGGAAAAGAAAAGCTATGAGGTGGGAGAAGAGGACATTTCAAAAGCCATAAATCTAAGCTTTTGTGGTGCATGCCAACCAGTGAAACAGGAGAACATGTTTTACTACTTGTTGACCTGCAGAGACACTTAAGGTAGAGATAAAAAATCAACCACTTAATGGTAGCATGATGACCATTTGCCTCAACTACAAATCCAGATAGCGTCTTTTTAGCATAGAAAAAGTATTATCCATTAAAAGAGGAAAAGAAAAATATCAACAGCATAGTGCTTCTTTACATGGTCCCTCAACCTGCTTAGCAAAGTTGCTATGACTTTGTTCCAATCCATACCACTCAATGGATAAAAAAGTTGGGAGCTAGAAGAAAAAACAATGTGTTTTTCTTACTTTCAAACAGTAATATCCTATGATGCAGAAGAATGAGATGATTGTGTGTAGGATAGCCAAAATCCGCAGCGTAGGCTCCATGTAGCCACTGCTTTCTTCCAGGACATAATGCACTGCAATGACCCTCTGGTTGTCGCTTTCCAGGCTGTCCAACTTGTTACTTTCATCAGGAGATACCACAGGAATTTCCTTTTCTTCTGTCACAGCAGAGGTGGAGACCTGTTTAAATCACTTAATCTTAATACTGCAGTTATATGCCTTTGACAGGAGTTTTACCCTACTACAAGCTAAGTAGTACAATTGAAAACAATTATACCAAGGACAATATTACTGTAAGGATAGAATTATTTGCATAAAAATGTTCACAGAGACCCCTTAATCTTGTTACACCAATCCATGATACTGTGGGGTTTGGGGTTTTTTTTTCCCACTCTCTGTCCCTGCTAGCAAATTTGGGCCATGCTTAACTTTATCACCTCAAATTCAAGAAAGAGCATAGTCTTCTCAGAAGAAACCCAGTCAAGTCCTGAGATTCCCACACATAGTCTTTATCAGCAGGGCTCTGCCAGAAACTGATCTGAGTCTGAAGATTCTAAGGTTGTATTACCAACACTGTAAGTCTTGACAAAGACTGGTGATACTCTAGGCAGGTTAAGATGATGTGACTTCTCCTTCCTGTACACACCCTTTCAGAGGACCATAATGGCACAAGAAAGCATCTCAGCTGACATGAACTAGTTTAAGTTGCCAGTGAAGGTTTGGCTTAGCTCAGTCACCGTACTGTGAAATAGAACATCTGAGTCACAGGTTCACCTTTCAGTCTGCTGCCTTTGTCAGATCACAGAACTTTGTAAATAGCTATTTGTGTACTGGAAGTCTATTATTACCTCACATAAACACTTTGGCTCTCAGTGTGTTAGATTTCTGAAGTGGCAGTATGAAGCAGGTATGTAATCCATTAGGCTACACAGTTTTACCACAGAATCCTGCCTACAAAACCTGAATGGTCTTCAGTACACAACTTGAAAAGTAATATTTTGACAAGTTTACCTTATAGAAAAGCAGAATGAAGTTGATGGCAAAAGCAACAAACAGTGCCAACATCCTCATGTTGTAAAAGTTTCGCGCAAAATAATTCTGAAAATAGAAACAGAACATACATTAGGTTCTTGCATGGGCTATTTTGTTTGTTTCCCCTATGGAGTTTTTAATAAAATTATAAATAGAAAAAAAAAAAACAAACACATAGAAAAACCCAGAAAAAAACCAAACATTTTGAGTGATGTATTGCACAAATTATTTCCTCCAGATATGCAATAATGGTTAAAGGACCTTTTTTATCACTCCTTGCTGAAAGGGATGGAGAATCTCTAATTGCCTCTTACATCTTTTTCATTATCTTCTCAATACACTTATAGACAACACAGAGACATTACAATGTAATAGTAATGTAATAGTAATACAGAAATTTCTGTCTACCCTGTACCTCAATTCTTGCATATGGCAAATTGTTACTTTTTCCAAGAAACAAAAATGTTTGCATACAATTTGATTTTAAATCTTTTTCTATTCCAAAATCAACTGTTTTCACCAGATCAGCAAAAAGTTAATCTGTGACTATGTCTGTAAGTAGAAAGCTTCTGTCAAATTATGATGCTAGCAAAAGGATTGCAAAAATGTACCTTCTACCTTCCTGACAATTCACAAACCTTTCTAGCACACAATTTTAATGTTTTAACTCTCACATGGGAATTCCTCCATTTTTCAGCCCTAACCATGGATGACTATTAGTGAATTACTAAATGAGACTATTAGAAGAAAAATGAAATAAATTCATGACTGCTACATGATTAGCCTAAAAAACGAATCTGAGTTCAAAAGCAAAAGTTTAACACCTAATTTATTTTTAAGATTGTGACAGCAGTTTTGTAATTTTGCTGCATTACTCATATTAGAAGTAGGTTGCAGAGTGTAGTTCTTTTTGCTTTGGATTTCACTCTAGCCTCACAGAATATGTGTGGAATCTCAGGGATATCATATTTT
>VZTO01010472.1:0-19351 GCA_013400615.1 Syrrhaptes paradoxus | reverse complement strand
AGCCAATAGCGTTCAGTTTGTGATGTAAGCAGACGGAAATGATGTTGTAAAATGCAAGTTATATAAAGCCTGTTCACCCTTCAATAAATGCCATTTGCCGTCCACCACATTGGTGTCTGTGAGCAGATGGACCGAGCGGCCTGGGATTTGTCGCCACCGTTCCTGAACCAGGTCACCACGCCAACGAAGGCAACACCTCGTTTCTTCCAACAACCTCTTTTACTCCCCTCCCTTTTCCACTGCTGTCTTTCTCAATGGCAAAACCAATTTTTCCAGCACCTGAGACCCGGTGTAGTTCTGCATGGGGTGCAGATGAAATGACATTGCACATCAGCCTGAACCACAAGAGGCCCAAGGGCTCCTATAGCAGCAGCTAAAGTCAGTGAGATAACAGGTGGTTGACACCTCGTGGCTGTCACCAGGGATGAGAGGTCTATTATTGGTACTGTATCGAATTCCAGAAGAAGGGGGTCATCTTCTTGAAAACCTGTAACAACAATTGTACCCTAGGGCAGCCCATGTCCTCCTAGTACAGAGGTCTTGAAGATATATCTGTCCATGACTGCTTGATAGTCCAGATGCTATACTGGGAGCCTTTCAGAAAACATTGTATTTGAGAAATTAGTGATCTTGAACAGGCCATGTGTGCTCTACTGGGCCTTGTTCTTTGGGCTTGAGAAGCCCTTGTGTTAGTAATTCACTCTGTGACTCACAATATCTTTGGGGAAGGTAAACTGTGCGTGGGTCAAGGGGTGCAATGTAGTGATCCCAACTGGAAGACCACTGTACACCAAAGATTCAGTGATCCACATAACATCTAACCTAAGCAGGTGCAAGCCTGTGCTGTGCTGAGCTATGCTGCACACCCAGCCTACCCTTCAGGCTGTGCTGTTGTGACCCGCGCCCCTCTAGCTTGAAACGTTCTTCAAACAGAACAGGCAGAGCACAGCCTGGAGCAGATTTGCCACAAACACCATTAGTCTTTAAATGGAGGGCAGGCAGGGCAACAGCTTGGCTGCTGAAAGCTTTGAGAACAGGAAAGGGAAGGCAATCCCTGTGACTCAATTGAGAGCAGGGTGCATGGGCCATGAGACTGAAAGGGCATGGTCGCTCCAAGCAGTGCTAAGACTTCTGGATGAAACACAAGACAGATAGATGATTTCTCCGAAGAGTTGGAGTAGAAGATTAGGTGAGAAGCTTTTGACTTCCAGAGGAGAGTAGAAGGACAAGATGAGAGGCTACTTTTCTTTCCTGTAGAGCCTCGTCAGCTCCACATCACTAAAAAGATATAGTCAGTCACTACTCATCTTTTACTGGCTGGGCGCTGAAACCATGCTGAGGGACTGAATCTATAAACAACAGTTCTGAAGAAAGCATAATACATTGGATCAGCAGAGAGAATGTAGATGGTTGCTTCTCCTATAATGACTGGATTTTTTGGTAATGTAATTGCCGTGCAAAAAACAGAGCTAATACAATTATAACAAACAGGATTGAATTTTCTACCCACACATCACATTTGGGAGGACCTAAACCAGTGATTCTTGCATGTTCTGCCCTTCTGGAGGGATTCACTTACTTCTGACCACTCTAGAGCAAGACAAGCACATAAGTGACCATAAAAATGACAATGGCTCTTCTCCAACATGAACCCCCAAGTTGTACCTCTGAGTTATACTCAAGACTTACCCAGTGTTCCTCTGCTGCTTTTGGGTCTTAGGTGCCTTGTTTCCATTCTCTGCCTCAAACTCCCCTGACAAGCCTGGTAGTCTGACAGTCATCACATCTATATTTTAAATTATCACATCGGGATTGCTGTGTCTTGCTTCTGAACTTTTATGATTCAGCCTATATCAGGCTTAAAGTCTTTCTTCAATATCTCTAAAAGCTTAGCTATGCACTTTCAAAAATATTAAATCTGAGTTTCTTATTTAATCATACAAATCTGGGAGATGAGGAGCTCTAAAAAATATATCAACATATTCACAGTAAGAGCTGGTAACATCAGACAGATCCTATTGTAAAAGGCAACACAGGTCCAGGATAGGTGATATGGATAAGTCTTACTTGAAAAGCATCACTTTCCCTACCAGCAAACTCCTCATGCAGTGAACTTCTCTAGGGACACACCATCTGTGTACACAAAGTGAACAGATGAAACTATAAAGTTTAGTGCCCCAACCCTTTAACCTTGCAAAATGTCTTCAGAGAAATCAGTCAGGTACCATGTGTAATCCACCCATCAGAGGTTGCTACCTGTTAACTTCAGAGAAGTCACTAAATGGCTGTCTTGGGTCAGGACCACCACCATGTGGTCGCAACCCCCCTTCCCCTCCCCTCCCGGTAAGATGGGAAAGGATAAGAAAAAAAAGTGGAGATAATGATGGATTTTTAATAATACCACACAAGGAAAACAAAAGAAAAGAGAATATAACAATAAGACAAGGTATAGAACACAATGGAAACACTGATACAATGAATATCTCACCACCGAGGGCTTCACAAAAAGAGGGCGGCCTTCTCGGCTAGCTTCCCCTTATATCCTGGGCATGACGTCAGCATGGTATCGAACAACCCTTTGGCTATGCCCACCTCCCAGCTTCTGTGAGGAATTAACCTTATCCCAGATGGACCCAGGACAGTGGCATCAGGTGACAGACAACCTACACTTTCTGAAGAGCCTAAGAGAATTAAAGACTTAGGTCCTCTCATATTTTAGAAGGATCAGTGCACACAGCCTCTTTGTAGAAGCCCGCTGCAGAAACTGTCTCTTTAATACGGGCGCAAAAGTGTTTGAGTCTGTTTCTGAAGATGCTGAAAAAGGCCTGTAAATAGAAGCAAATCTATCAAAATTCACAGACATCTGTTTGCAAGAAGCCTTTAGCCTTCTGCATTTTCATCAAAGAGGTTACATTATTCCTTCTCCAGCCTGACACCTAGAAAATTCCATGTTGCACAGAACACAGTTGTTAAGGTTAAATTTGAACTGGTTACTTAGAAATGAGACTTCCACTTCAACATATTTGTCAGAGACTACTATATAAATGAATGGAACAAAACTGATATAACCGTCAGCATATCAATGAATCCAAATCACCAGGAGACTTGAGCAGCTCTGGAGAGTGACTGGATTGGCTGTAGATAACAGAAAATAAGGCAAAAATGAACTCATAAAGACTGAGGTTTCTGAGTCAGGAGCCAAGGCATTTTATCCCCCATCTTGCAATTTTGTCAATAACCATAAAACATACTTTTAAATTGGTACTTCAGCAGAGCTCAGCTGTAAATTACTTTTAATTGCTTTGTTTCCAAGCTTTAAAGCTTTTCCTTCCATGAGATGTTAGGGTCTTGCGCTAAATAAATAAAAAAGAAAAATACTCTGAGAAATGTCTTAAGAAATTGTTGATTAATTACAAAAAAATATATTTCTCTTCAAGACACAACTTCCAACAAATTAAGACTTTAAATTCTGTGCAACTGATTTTCAAAGGCAAAAACTGGTGACCTATAATAATTTAAAGGAGCATATTGAACATTTCCTTTTTAATATGAAGGGATTTGCTCAGGCTCACAAATATAAACCAATCTGTAGCAATGTTTACTGTAAGATGAGTAGATCTGAGCTATGCCTAAAGAAATATGCAGAAGTAGTTGGTACATTGCACTATCTGTAGTCTGCTGTTTATTAGTATACCCTTTTTAATTACTTCCTTGACAAGTATGAACTCTTTTCCATATCATTTGACAATCTGGATGGGAAACAATTCATTTGATTAGTCTTCCTTTATATTTATCCCAGAAAATTCTAGTATTTAGAAAATTCTCAGCTTGAGGTGCTATTGTATTTTTTAAAACTTTACATACATTTAGTCATTTAAATATGGACCATCCAAACCTTTAATTAAAAATGTGCTGAAAGTGTATGGATTTACTTAGGTGCAGCCTGTACACTATACAAGAACAAGCAAGAAAATAATGAGCTGGCCCAATAGGTTCTCTCCCACTTGGAGACAGGAGAAAACAGGAAAATGTTTATATCCCTTTTCTGCTGACGTCTTTAGTTTACTGTTCTGATAGGAGTAACTAATGTAGTAGGTTTTGCTCTAGTTATGGCATGGAGAAAAGTCCTGATTTTTATGGCCTTCATTTTAGCTTTCTTAGTAACAGAAAATTTAAGCTAAAAGCAGCCTATGTGTGAAGTTATTGACAGCCACTATGCAGCCAGTAGCTACTTCTTTGAAGCTCTCTGTTGGGAATTTCTTATAAATATCCAAGACTTTAAACAATTCCTTATCTATCCAAAGTCTCATTTTAAGTTTCATTCCTTATTAAAAGCCAGATGGTGCACAACCTTAATGCAGGTACACAAATAGGAACAAAAATATTGGTGCAAATCTGAGAAAAGGACCTGACACGTGATACATGAAGGAGTGAGGGAACTTCACATTGATCTGAATTTCTCTGATAACCCTCAAATCTTTCTGTACATGCAACACCTGAACAAATACTTCAGCTCATACCAATCCCAGTCTCTGTCAACTCATTCTCCTCCACCAACATCATTCTCAGATTATATTAGTATCAAGAAAGACAAGCAGAATTACCAGTCTACCATTGGAGGCTCCATGGCATCTCCTGTATCTTTGCCTCCTTTGAGGAACATACGACAACAGGAGTCCCAAGAATGGGCCATGGCTTTGTTTGCCTATCCCTGCAGACGAAACAGAGTCTATATGTCCCCAGAAGCAAGAAGGAACATGACTCCTGGAGTTACCTGTTGATCCTTTCCATGCAAAGCAGCTCCTCACCCTTTGTTGTGCTCCTGTCACACAATATAGATCTGACCATTCATAGGAAAATAGCTCTTTGCCACCTGCCCTCCAGATACTTTGACTTAGTAGGTCATCAGGTACTCCATCTTAACAGCATCTTTTCCCAAAACAAAACAGGTGTCTTAACAGCACCTTCATCCCCAAGGATGCTTGGCTATGAAGGTGCTGTTAATGAATTCTTGCTGAGTAGTGGCATCTACTTTTTATTACCAAAACTGATCTGGGCTCTACAGCAGGAACTCACCTCAGCAGTCAGTTCGTAGTCATCTCTGATTCCTGGAAACACAAAATAAAATTCCTTTTGCCCTTCCTCTTATCTGTTGGGGTTTTGTTTGTTTGTTTGTTTGTTTTTTTGCAGTACGTATTTTTGGTTTTGTGTTCTTAATTTTAAAACTGTTGCTGGTTTCATTACAAGGTGAACACTAATAGCTTTGGTTTTGCACACAAATTAAGCACAATAGTTGTATAATGGCATGTTACACATATACAACAGTTAAAGCATGTTGCTTCTATTATACCTCGCTATCTGGCAGAAATTCTTACAGGTATTTTCCTATGGACTGTGGACAGCATTAATATAGAAGGAATAACAGCTAAGGTGTATTGGGTTTATGTGGCAAAGTTTTGGTAGCAAGGGCTACAGGGGTGGCTTCTGTGAGAAGAAACCAGAAGCTGTCCCCATGTCAGAGACCATTTCAGCTGGCTCCAAGACAGCTACTGACCAAAGCTGAGACAATCAGTGATGTTGGCAGTGCCTCTGTGATAACATATTTAAGAAAGGGCAAAAAAACCATGCAACAACAGCTGAGAGAGAGGAGTGAGAATATGTGAGAGAAACAGCTCTGCAGACACCAAGGTCAATGAAGAAGGAGGGGAGGAGGTGCTCCAGACACCAGAGCAGAGGTTCCCCTGCAGCCCGTGGTGCAGCCCATGGCAAGGCAGCCGTGCCCCTACAGCCATGGAAGGTAACAAAGGAGCAGAGATACACCTGTAGCCCATGAAGGACCCCACAGCGGAGCAGCCGGCTGTGCCCAAAGGAGGCTGTGACCCTGTGGAAACCCCACGCTGGAGCAGGCTCCTGGGGATTCCATGGAGAGAGGAGCCCATGCTGAGCAGGTTTACTGGCAGGACTTGTGACCCTGCAGGTGACCCATGCTGGAGCAGTCCATTCTTGAAGGACTGCAGACTGTGCGAAGGATCCACACTGGAGAAGTTCATGAAGGATGGTATCCCATGGATGGGACCCCATGCTGAAGCAGGGGAAGAGCATGAAGATGAAGAAGCAGTAGAGACAAAGTGTTATGAACTGACCACAACCCTCATTCCCCATGTCCCTGATCTGCTCAGGGAGGAGGAAGTAGAGAAGTCAGGAGTAAAGCTGAACCTGAGAAGAAAGGAGGAGTGGGGGGAAAGTGGTTTTGCATTTGTTCTTATTTCTCATTATCCTACTCTGTTATTAATTGGCAATAAATGAAATTAATTTCCTCAAGTCAAGTCTGTTTTGCCCATGACAGTAGTTGTTGAGCAATCTCCCTGTCCTTATCTTGACTCATGAGCTTTTTGTATTTTCTGACCCTGTCCTGTTGTGAAGGGGAAGTGACAGACCACCTTAGTGGGCACCTGGCAGCCAGTCATGGTCAACCCACCACGTAAGGTTAACTACAAGAATAAAAATTGTCATTTTCTAGAGTATTCCTATATCTAGGGTTGTTCAAGTAGATGCCTGGCACAGACATATGACTGAATGCCACATATACAAGATAATGGCCAGAACTGGTTAATGGCTCTTTGAAGGTGAACTCCTTAACCAGTTGCTCTGTTCTTCAGATGAAGAGAACTGTAGGTATGATATGTGTATCCTATTTCTTGTTAAGTAAAATGAAGAAAAGTGAAATCTTTATGTTCACCTCTACCTGTTGCAGTTCAAGAAAATTTCAATCAGTTGACAAAAAAATAAAGGAAATGTAGAATGAAATTTTTCATTTTCCAAAAACAAATATACTGGGCATGAAATCTCCAGTAATCTCCCACCCTCATTCACATGCGCTCCAAGTTAAGGGTATTTGTTCTTCTCTGGATGACATTTTAAGGACTGGCTGCCAAGCCCATCTGTCTCCTCATTTGCCATTAATTCTTGTTTGCATGAGCTTTCCACATGCTGTTCACTGGCAGAGAACAGTTTGTCTTCTTTCTGCAATGGATTTCCTTTCTGAGAATATGCTGCCCTCCCACCACCTGGGGAGCTACAACCTTCACAGAAAATTATGGGTGATCAGTATTTCTGAAAAATAACTAAGATGAACACTCAATATACTCAAACGCTCAACAATTCAAAAGGTCATGTCTAGCAAAATTCAAGTGGGCATCTTAAAATAGAAGCACTCCAAGTCAGAGGGCAGTTTTGGCATAAGATCTTGCATTACATTATTAACAGAATTTTTTCAACTGCCTAATGAATTCCACCACCACATTTGCAAACTACAAATCTACATGTGATCTGAAAACAATGCCTCAACCCCTAAATAGCTATGTAACAGATATGGCCACTCAAATATTTCTGAAAACACGAGGTGGAGGCCTCAGCCATCCAGACACTGTCTTGAGTCATGCTGCTGCATAATTGCAGCTTCAATAACTTTGATTTTAAAATTCCCTACTACAACAAAACTAAGATTTTTTTTTAACTGCACAAAAATTTTAAAAATGCAGATTGATTTTGCCTTTACAGTATCAGAAGGGCTGAGCCATAGCTTTTTAAGGAAACCAAAGGAGCAAAAAATCAGGCACTATCATATTAGAAAGCCAGTCCAACTCTCATAGAGGAAAATGAATCATGTTCTCTTAGAAACAGCGAGAGCTGAAAAACGTCCTTTAGAATAACAACTAAAATTAATCTTTGTCATCAGATTTTCTAATATCTCTTCATTGTCTTCAGTGCAGTGGAATATGCTCCTGTCTTCTTAGAACATGAAATATCTTCTAATTATTATTGATTACTAGATTCTCACAATGTATTTCCTTTGATCAGATTTATTAATAATCTATTCTGTATGTGGGACAACTCACTGACAGAATTTCAGGAAATAATTCAGATTTACTATTTTGTGTCCCCCCTCCTTTTCTTTAATTTTTTTCAGTTTATATATTGGTATTATACAATAAAAGACAAAGTAGAGTTTTATTACAGAAAGCTCGTGTATGTCAAGTTTCAACAGAGAAGGAATTCCTATAAGCAAACTGTCTGTATATTCAAGATTTGATTTCCAGTGTGCTTACAGTAGGGTTTTCGGAGGGAGAGAAGGGTGTCTGAATAACAAGAATATTTCTTGAAATAAAAGGGAATTAATTTTGGAAAATAATATAATGCACTACAGAGATCTCACAGTAGTTGAATCTGTAGATACTTCTTGTTCATGAATTAACACTGACTAATGCACTTGTGGATTACAGTGTAATTTTCTCCATTATCAGATATATTTCTACTTTACTAATTACCAAAGAATGCGGAGTACTCTACCCACTTAATGGCAATCTTTGTATACCACATTAGAGATATGTCTTTACAACCTACATATTTGTGTGTTAGAGAGTACCCAATGTATGTTGTCCATCTTCAGCCTGAGAGTTTCTTGGCAGAACCTTCCACATCTCTCTCTCTGTCTCCTCATCCAGCATTTCACAGTTATTGATGCTGTTTCCTTGTTGGTATACACAAAAGGACAAATTGCATTGGCTGTTGCTTAAAATTTGCTTGATATTCTGAAAGTTAGGTTATTATCTGTCAGACTAAGCTGAGACATCTGCTTTTTGGGAAACAGTTACTTTCAAGCTTGCAGCCTTCAACCTGTTACACTAAGCACAATAAAACCTGAAATAAGTTTCATTTTCTTACCTAGAAACTATTTTCCTTTGTATTCTTAAAAGATAAATACGACAGCTGCTTTCCCGTATTCTAACCACTGAACACACAGAGAGGACTCAGAGGCTTAAGCTACATGACGTGAGATTTAGGTTAGACCTCTAGAAGAAAGCTTTTCTGATTCTACAAATAGTGAAACACTGGGAGACACCACTGAGAGAAAATGAAGTTGTTGCCATTAGGTGGTAACAAGCACCTTTAATGGAAGATTTTCAGGGAGATGTCATATTTCTTCATTAGACTAAGAGATATAATTACAAAAAAATTTAAACCTCTTGGGCCGCATTAGCCCTTCTTTAGATATGATAATAGAACAACAAACACCAAACTAAGTGCAGACTGAGACTAAACTAATTGACTAGATAAACTGAGGGAGTAGATTGCATCAACAAAAGAGTGAAGGCATAGCAAAGATAGTATATAAGGAAAAATATACATGATCATGAAAACAAAATCTTGATTGAGTTGTCAATTTAATTAATCTGTATTACAAATTTTAGTCTTAATTTTTAAAATTATTTTCTGTAAATCTGCATTAAAGATCAAGACAGAGCAGTCAGAGATAGACTGCTCGCTGAAAACATACTCATGCTTATAGCTATTCATTTCTGTCCTTTATCAATTACCCAATTTCTGCTGCAGAGTGGTTATACATTTTCACTCACATTTTCCAAGAATGTGGTGAGGGAAATGCACCACAAAAACCACTCTTGTGCATGACTTGTACAAGTGCCCTTACAGCAGAAATTTAATTGCAATGGAAATGTGTTTGCCACTCCTACAAGGTCTGGTTTAATTTAGTGTTTGTTGGCGTACAGGAAGTTCATTTCTGGTGATGTGTTTGGCCAAGTTGGGAGGCTGGAAGGTGGGAGATGGAATCCAGGAAACTATTTTCATTTTCTTCTGCATAAATTGCTGGTAACTTCTAAAAGAGATTTCAGCATCACTGTGCAACACTTGCTTATACATTTTGTGAGACTTTTCTCCTTCCACCCTAGTGATAGGAAGTTGGCCTATTCAAAACTATTATTTATTTGCCTGGAGGAATGACTTTGATGTGAGTCCTTTTTGAGTTTCTGAGGCAGGTGATAAGATCACTTTTTCATGGGCAGGTGTGACAAACATCCAGACTATCAGATACAATCAAGGTCTTTGGGGCGTTTTAGAGGCCGCCTGATTTTGTGAAGAAAGGCCTCTTGAGTCAAGAGGCTTTCTGCATATAGTATATTACAAGTTGAAATTTTTATGATTCTCATGTAACTGAAAAAGTTGATGTTGTGGACTGGTACTCCCAAGACAGTTTCATATCAATTGTTATTCATGAGATACTAACAAAAACTATTAAATTTCCCTATCCAGGTAAGCAAGGTGGTGGAGGTGATCTGTGCCAGATACAGTAGTGGTTTAGTGATTCAAGTATCTAGAAAATCTTCCTACTATTATTCTCAAAACATGTCAATTAGTTCAAGAACTATCTTGATGTCCCTAACTATGCCTAGAACCTAAAGAAAATGGTGGCTGTTTGAACTGGACTTAACAGGTGAAAGCCTGGACCAGATGATCTGCCAAGGCCCCCTCCTTGAATCATGCTTCAATGTTCAGTGTTTCATAAATATAGTAAGAACATAAAGGGAAACTCTGCGCAGTGTTGAGAAATAATGTTGGGTTCACGAGGGGGATAGATAACCGAGCAATTCTTGTGGCAAGCGTACGAAAAGAGAGATGTTACTCTTCACTACTGAGGGGAGTACAGGATGGCTTCTTTCTGAAACTGGGAAAGTGTTTACCCAGACACATCTTTCAAAGTGCAATAAGAGGACCAGTAAAATGAAGATACAGTGATAGGTAAGATGGTCAAAACCAGACTTTGATTGCATTGCCTTCTACATTTTGTTCTGGAAGCGATACAAATTAAGGTCAATTAATAAATTCAGCTTGATATTCTTGCTAAATAAAAAGGGGTTTATTTATATTTGACTTAATTAGAAGAGGAACTGAGCATCTTCAGGTGCTTCATACTCCAATTAAAGATGAAAATATTCACTATTGTCTATATCCATAAACAGCAGCTATTTGCTATTCTAGCAAATTTACAGAAAATAAAGCATATTTAATCAAATTATGCTTCCTTATAGCACTACCTTTTTCAGATGGATGAGACTGTAAAAAGGAGACTAAAAATCACACACCTTGAGGAACAATTAAACTAAAGCTTATACAATTAAAACTTTTAACAAGATTTTAAAATACTAAATGCTATTAATTGTATTTTCCAAACCAACAATTCTAACATGAAAAAGAAAACATTGCACAGTATTTCAACTTAGACTCCTGGTAACAATAAAGTTTTTCTGTCTCTAAANGGGGTTGGAACTTGATGATCTTCAAGGTCCTTTCCAACCCAAATGATTCTATGATTCTATGATCTTTCCCCTTTCTTATTCTGGAGTTTGAATTTAGAGATTATATTTACTTTCTCCAAATGAAAACTATTCATCCTTCACTGCACAAAAGGTAACAGTTTGTGCTGATGAGGATCAGGGCTTCCTTGAAAGATTCATTTTAGAATTAAAAAATTTTTTAATCTTTTTTTTAAACAGAGATAATTGGAT
Organism: Syrrhaptes paradoxus; assembly: GCA_013400615.1. Classification (NCBI taxonomy): domain Eukaryota; kingdom Metazoa; phylum Chordata; class Aves; order Pterocliformes; family Pteroclidae; genus Syrrhaptes; species Syrrhaptes paradoxus. Next base: position 7,988 of record VZTO01010472.1, on the reverse strand, counting down.
TTCATAACTATTTAATTACAAAGATGCATAATAAAGAACTTGTCTAGTTTTAGAATAAAATCTCTCTTTTCATACTACAAGATCTATTTACTTGGAAGGAATGAGCACTGCAAAGCTTGCTAACACAACAGTGTTATTCCACACAGAGCAATCAACTAGCAGAGGGGAGAAACAACACAGCAGTGTGACAGGAAATTAATCAGGTTTTAGCTACGAAGCTTACAGCTGTTGTCATATGGTTTGTCTATGTGCTTTAAGTATGTCCTACAGCGTGAGGTTCAGGGTATATACATTCCCCATCTAGGGAACAAATGGCATCCATGGAAATGTCTCATTTTGAAGGCACATAAACCTCAATTAAACAAATGTGAAAAACCTCAAGTGGATTTCACTTCTGCTGTGTGAGTTGGACTGACATATCACGCAGTGTAACTGGGCCAAACCTACTGTTTACAAGTCAGACAAATATATCTTCAGCTCATAACAAGGGCTTAAATCCAGCGTTGGACACAAAACTAACTACTGGCAAACTAGTAGCCATATACAGGAAAGGTGAGGATCCAAAGAGACTAAACTGATGTGACCAGGATTAGATGTCTGTATCTGAGGGAGTAATCTAATCTCCTTTGGTCCTATGGAGAAAGGAATTTCTGGAACACAATTCACTTCACCCCAAGATGGATACCTAATGTACATGAACATGAACCCTGACCTCAAACTATCTGTGCATTTGCACTGACTATGAAGAGAGCTCAGAGTGACTTTGCTCAGAAGAGAGTTTAATCTTATAGATATCTAAGATTAGGTAAAATGAATCCCACACCATGTGACTTCTGGAAAATGATATGAAACATGAACTTCTCTTTGTTTATCTGTAAAGGTACAAAGTCAAAGAAGAATTTTTTAAAAGCTCTGTATGGAACTTTATGACACACTTGGCTGAAACAGAGGATCTACAATCCCAAAGATCCTATTTTCAGAAAACTGGCAAACTATTGTAGGGAGTGTGAAAGTCTGTATCACCTTCGACCTCTGTGAGTTCCAGTGATGTCAACAGACACTTTTGCCTGGATTAAGGGCAATACACTTGGCTCTGGCAAATATAGCTACCATTTCAACTTTACGTTTAGCAATACTGTGATGTTGTTTCTTTTTTTCTACACAGTAGGGAGCAAAGCAGAGAAAAGACCTCTAACAGGAGCCAGGGATCTTCAGCCAAGCTCTCTCATTAGCATGAATTCTAATGCACAAGCCTTTCAGGGAACCACTAACTGATACCTGCCGATTCGTTCTGGCAGATGCTATCAATTCACTGCACATTTTCAAGGGAAGTGTTGCAGGAGTAGCTTCGGGCAAGTGGGATTCATAAAAAGTCCTATGTTCAAAGGAGCCAGGATGACTTGCTCTCTCATAAGTAATCCATTCTTGAATACTCCCCTCTCAGAGCTCCCTATCATAGCCCATGTATGTATGTGTACATCCACCTCACCATCTTGGCAGGTATTACTCTGCTCTTCATGTGACCCAGTGACCCCATCCTAGCATGTGCTGTAGAAAGTCAATCATGCCCTTTGATAATAGGTCAAGTATTAAGTAAACATAACAATATCACTTCTGTCTAAAGGTTAAAGCACGGGGTATGTCTCTCCAGAGATAAAAAAGACTCTCTAAGGAAAGCCTGGGGGAACTTGAAGCTTTAAGAACAAAACTGCTGCTAGATTTTAGAAGAGAGCTGTAGCTTCCTTGAATATTAAGAGCAGAAAGAATTTATCTTAAGACCAGCAGAGAAAAAGAATGCAGCTCCTCTGTCAATGACTGTGATATAGGCAGCAACAATTTAATTGCTTCATTCCATACCTTGGGGATTAACCCTATAAAAATAAGCACAAACATATAACTCTGGTTAGTGGTGTGTAATGAGTTCTAGCCACAATATCCCATTTTCTTCTCATTTCCTTCTAGCACTCATTTCTTCCTTCTCTTTCCTTGAACATGGAAGAGAAATGTCTGTACCCACAGTGAGGACTGATTCAAAGGTCTTGCTCGATCACCTGCTTCACAGACAATAATGCAAAAAAAACCTCACCACAGTTTCCCACGTACTTGGAAAATATACTGAATTCCCAAAAGCTGAGCACAGCGTGGAAAAAACTGCTGTGCTCAGAGGATTACAACATACGGAGGAAGGATAACCTAAATGATTCAGGCTAGTTCAGTCAAAGCTTAGTCCAAAACATCCATTCATAAACCATAGGAATAGACTGTAGTCCCTGCTGTGACAGTCAAGAAATGTAGACAGGCCCAGGTACTTAGCTCTACAATGGCTCTCCAGCAGCATTCCAGCTGTGGCAACACAAGGCACAAGCCAGCTCACCTAGCAGCTACCTGGCACATACCCTGTTCTAAGCTATAGTTAGATAGCTACCAGTGCCTGAGCCCCTGTGTTCAAAAGTAGCACAAGTGTGTTTGCACCAGATTTCCACTCACAGCTCTGCCGGTAGTACTTCCATAGGATTAAAGCTTTGTCACACCAACAGAGTGGCGGAATCCTATGACATTTAAACACTGAGCAAAACCATGAAGCATGTATAGTAAGCAATAATCCTACACCGGCTGGGGAGACGCTCTCGGGTACATATTACGATGTGACATCATTTTTTAAGGTCCAATTATTTTTATACCTGATTCAACAAATAATAATTCTGTGACGCCCTTTTCAACAACTGAATTACCATTACAGGGGTATTCTGTGAAATATGGAAACATACTGGAAACAATTTTTTAAATACTTACAAAACTACTTAAATAGTGTAGTTTCCAGTTCAAATATATCATTCTGTATAGAGCCCTGGACCTACATAGCAGAACATTGAAGTATTTTCGTCGCTAAGCTGACAGGTAATATACTTTAACTAAGTGATCTACCTATACATATTACAAATTATTAGTTGTCAATTAGATATACTGGTAATACAGAAAATCATATGTTTCAAGTAACAGATGTGTACTGTGTACTTTGTCATGCATTTACAGACTAATTAGAAGTTCTGGCAAGCTTCTAGAAATAGAGCATTGGAAATAGCAGTAACAAACTAGTTTTGATCCAGTTCTCTTATCCTTCTTTTACCCCATTACTTTTTTCTTCTCCACAAATTAATGTTTCACCTTAACGGGCAGTATTTAGCCTCTCAGAAATACATATATTGCTCCTCATGGAGATTTCTGCAAATAGTTTATTTTGCATCTTAAAAGTAAAGCAAAACAATGCAAAATTTTCTCATCTCCATTAATTTGTTTTTTTAAACATAACAATTCATCCTGTTCCACAGACCTGGACTGTAAAGAGCAGAACTAGTTGGTGGCCTTGCTGAAAATGAAACGTTTCAGAGACATATGGAAGTGTCATCAGGAAGGAGTTTTGAAGCCAGCACCGACCAAGAGAGAGCAACTAGTGGAATGTAAGAAACCTTCCTCCATTAAATTGTCTTGGCTGCAAACCAAAATGCAAAATCATAATTCTGTTTCCAAACAGCACTGGCAAGGTTTTAGTCATGTACTAATAACAACATGGATTGGAATGAAAACAAAATTCAAAACCTTGAAAGTCACTAGGAATTAATTCTCGAGACAGTTCTNTACCGCACAAAGTGCAGTCTTCATCATTAGCTTCTGGTTTATAGGATTAAGAATGAAGTTACCTATACAAATCTANCTTTTTTTCTATTAGGCCAGTGACAAAGGACAGATTTTTATTTATGATTGAGCACATTCAAGAATAGCTTTTCGTCTGTTTTCATAAATTCTAGAGAAAGGTTTTTAGAAGCATCCATGAAGAGGCGAGTAGAAGGAATGCTCTTCTCCGAAATCCTAAATAAAAAAGGGTTTTATGGCTTCTGCTGGTGAAGAAAATCTTAACACACAATGATCTCTTAAGACCTACAACAGAGAGAACAGAGGAACTGGGGGTCTACAATGTATGGGAATTCATGGATGTCTGTAGCGTCTATTGTTTCCTACTCTGTAAGGGGGTGGGAATGAGTGAAATTTTTAAAAATGAGAAAACCATTACTAAGAAAACACTTCTTACTAATTGCAGCCTTCATCCCAATAGTGCAGTCTTCATCAATAGCTTCTGGTTTATAGGATTATGAATGAAGTTACCTATACCAATCTTAAGATAGTAATTTATGGTTTCCATATTTAATTTTACATGATCTATTTGCTTTAGGGACTATCAAATCAGTGTTAGAATGAAACATAAACCTTTCCAAAGCTACAAAACTTGCTAGCAGAGCTTCCTTCAACAATGAAAGGCATTGTAATTGTTTAATATTCTATGCTCTTTATTAAGACTATAGAGCTTCATAGTGAGATACAAGATAGATAGAGACTCATAACATACACCCAAGTCGTATAAGAGAGGGGGGGCGTTCCCTCAGAGGACTTTTCCTTGCAAAGGAAATCGCAAAAGAAATCATAGCACTGGGCAAGTTAAACTTTCTGGGAAAAGATTAGTGTTTGTTAAATGCTTGTGTAGTTTTTGTGATGCCTTTTAGAGGGCTGATAAGGGAAAAAAATGGAAAAATAGATATGTTGGAATCCACTATGCTTCATACAAAACTCCCTTAGGAATTTAGATGACTGTTCAAGAACACACTGTGACAGAAAGAGTGAGCAGAAATTCCAACTTAAGTTTATTCTTGGGCTTCTGCTGTCATTATCAGCAGCATCAATGTTACTGCAATGATCCCTATGATCAAGAATTTTGCTGTGCTGTGCTATCAATACAGGGTAATAAAAAGAGCCCCATTGAAGCTTCCAGTTCCAGTGTTCCTTTAGTGTCAGTTCCCAGAAGACATTTTCTCCTCTGTTTTCAGAATGGGATTGGGGTACACTCCTCACAGCACACCCTGCATACTTCACACGTAGCTGCAGTTTCACAAGATAACAGACAAGAGCTATCCAAGAGGTGCCAGAGCACCCGGGTGAATAGCTTCTATCCTTTTCTTCATCACTCACTCAGAGCCAGCACTCTGGACTCTGATGAGGAGAAAAAAGTACATGTGTTCAGCCCAAATAAGAGCGAGCTTCATGTCTAAAATATAGTCAACACAGCAATCACTCTACATCAAAAGCTACTATGCATCTGATACTATGCTAGATTCCCTTACATGATATTAAATGGGGATTTTGTGATCCCTTATCTAATATAACGAAACTTCCATTTAAGACCATCCCAAAAAAAACTGTGACTCCCCATTATATTTATCAACCTTCCCAACACAATTCAGTCCTCAATTACCCTTCCTTTAGTCTCTAATCCCCTAACTAGAAAGCTCCCAGAGGGAAACCTGCACAATGGATAAGTGAATTTTACAAAATTATTCACTTTTCACATACTTTAATTAACAAACTTGTAAGTCCAGCAAATAATCTGTTACTAATTAGCACAGAAGTGCCTACATCTCTAATCAAAAACAGGAAAACTGCACTCCTTTGCAAATTCATCACTTCATATTACTTTTGTAGCATATCATTATCTCCTGTATTTTAATTTGAGAATTTAGTGACTACAGCACATATAATGCATGTCCTTGTATTATTTTTTTGCAAGGCACTGTAAATATGTATGTTCCAGGAAGCTTAAACCTGTTGAACTGCGAAAAAAAAAAAAAGTTACAACTAAATAACAAATGTTGTCCCATGAGTCTACCCTTTCTCCATGCACTGTTTGATGCATCATAAATATGGCGTTTACTTACAGTCTGCTGACAGAGTTTACAAACTTGATATTCCTTTAGAAGTGTGTGTGTGTATGTGTGCTTGTTGGCTTACCTTCTTCATGACGTTTGTAGTATACCATTTATGCTGCAACTATTTTCTCTAGCTACAAATCTTTTCTGAGAAAGGTAAGAAACAATCAGTATTAAAACAGGAAATCCCTCTGCTGATCATCAAAGATGAGCTATAAACAGCCATCCATGAGACCTTTCAAAAAAAAAAAAAAGATTGCCTTTACAGTGGAAAGCTCAAGCTGACCTAAATACAAAGGAGACCATAAAATTTCCTTCTAATTCATATGGGTAAAACAGAGGCATTAACACACGCTCAGGAGGGAGTTCTGAAAATCTTGCATAAATGTTCCCCAGAATAGAAGTCCATATGTTTTCAGCCATAGTCCTTCCTTTTCACCCTCTGCTAGGATACACAACCATGCATGCTAGTTGAGAATGCCGGTCAGGCTCTGGGTTACAAAAATTAAAAATCACTGAAATTGCTTAAAAGACAGATATAGAATTGCTCATATGTCCATTCTAAGTCTTGGTCTGCTCCTAATAGCAGGCTGTACCTTAAAGACATAGCTAAACACCAAGATACTAATTTTAACATATATCAGAAACAGAATGGTTAGGAAAATAAAAGTGTGGTAATACCACACTTAAGGTTTCTACAACCAAAACCACAGGAGCAGTCTGCTTCTAATCTAATCCTGTTGATTTCAGGAAAGATTCAGTCAAGTAACAAAAGAGCAAAACTTTTGGAAAATCAGGCCCTGACATGTTTTATAATTTTGAATTGAATAATTGTGTAAATTTGTGTTTGCTGAGAGGTGCTGGCAGCAGGACTTATTGGGAAATGGGAAAGTTAGGACCCCAGTGTCTGAGGGAAAAAAAGATTTATTACTTATGGAAAGGACAGGTTGAGGATACACAGAACAAGAATTGACAAGCATAATCTTAACTTCAGTAAAGGGTCTTGACTAATTCTACCAGACTACTTCCATTCATTTACTTAAAACTTTGCCTGGCACTTGTCCCTGTCACTAACCATCTCAGATCATGAAATTCACATTTAAATTCTCAATAATTCAGCTGTTCAATTAGTCAGCCAATCAATTATTCAGCTATTGATCTGCCCCACAAGGAAAATAAAACTTTAATGGACGGACAGTTTACCTTTCACAAACAGAAGAGCCTAAGTTGTTGATTACAGCTTACATTTGGTCTCTGCCCAGGCACAATTCTCTGGAAAAAAAAAAAAACCTCTAATTTTTTTTTTCCCTTTGCAGTTCTCAGATTAGCCTTGTTATAGTTCCAGAAAATGAGAAACATCTGAAAGCTTCTGACTCTTTGCTGCCACGAGTAACATTACAGGTGATGCTTATCTGCCTCATTTGCTTCTTGCTTAGGAAATTATTAGGACTGAAATGATGCTTTGTGCTGGAGATAATTAAACACTCCCTTCTAAAAGCTATAATGGAATTTTTAAAACTTAGTTGCTTTTTGCTTTTCCTGTGCTAGATGTAATTTCTTCATAAGGGAATATTCCAAAAGGTTTTTCCTTCCTCTTCTGAGCTCCTTACTTCTGAGTACATCTTTCCTTTTAAAACTGCTACACACCTTTTCCTCCTCCTGCCTTTCTCAGTGACCATTAGGCTGAAAGAGCATCTCTTTCAATGTCCTCTCACAAGAGTGACGGTGAGCCCTGTAGGTTTCTACAAGGACTGTGCTTGCTTCGGAATAGCTCCTACAGTTAAGACACTGAAAACCCAAAGCACTGAGACCCTCTTAAACAATTTAGCCAACCAACTTCATCCCAGAGCACAGAGCTTATTCCTGCAGAGACTCCAACTTCTGTGCTGCTTAAATGCTGCTTAAGCTTTCCAAGGATTATATTAAGATAGTCGCTAAACAAAAAGTGATCATAACTAGAAAACAGTTAACAAAAATTGGTTTTGGAGATAAGTCCTAGTTGGTAGGAAAAATAGTGAGGATGTAAGCAACTTTATTCCTTGCTACTTTTGGGCATCTGTAATACAGAAGATGGTTTGGCTACAAGAACCAAAATTTTATCAATGTTATAGTCATGTTTACAGTCTCTAGGATCTCTGTGGTCCTCTGTGGTACACATTGTAGTCATTCATCATCAGACTGACTCAAAGAGGGGAACTCAGATAACACAGACATTTCTTCAGGCTTTTATTAAAG
>VZTO01010471.1:8728-21327 GCA_013400615.1 Syrrhaptes paradoxus | reverse complement strand
GTGGGGATACTGACTCCATCTCATCCAGACCCTATACACTAGCTTAGAAAAAAGATCTATTTTCCTTCAACATAAAAGAGAAGAAACATAAATAACAAATTGAAAGGGACCTCTGTTCCTTTAATGTTGAAAAATAGGTTTATATATATATATCTCATATCTATAGTTTCATTATCTTTCTCCCATCTCCTTTTTTATCCCACTGAAAAGACTTCTGAGCTTACTATGGAAGCTGTTCTTATTAAGAAGAGTGAAAAGAGTCATAAAGTGACAAGCCCGGTTTTACAAGGAATCCTGTCAGTCCTAATCTGGAAGGAGGTGATGAAAGAAATTGTGCCATTTCTGTTCTTTTTAGGATCTTTAAAAAAAAAATCAAAGCACTTGAATTTGAAGGGCTTAGTAGGGCATAAAGCCACAGTTTATGCAACCTTCCAGAGAGATTTTTATACAGATACTTTCTGTTAAGCAGTTTAGTTACATTGTAGTAATGCAAACTTCATACTGTTTTTGTATGAGAAACGGCCAGGAGGAAAATCCTGTTTAGCACAGAGGCACTGCAACCACACTTGCTTAGCCCAAGATAGGAAGCAATTCATTGTGCTGGATGGCTTATAAATACAAAAGAAGAAGCAGTTCTGTCACAAAAAAATTCTGATTCTGATTTTATGACTAAAAGCCTGAACAATCCTTTTTTTTGCATTTTTTCATTTTCTTTACTTCATCACTTCTAACAGATGGGCTAAGGCAAAGGAACAAGTCCTGACTCTTCTGAGGGAGGAGTTCTATTGAGAAAAAAAGAGGTCATATAAAAAGCTTTGGTCTTTGCTCACATTTTTATGCTTCACAGGGCTCCACAGTTCGCATACTGTCAGCTATGTGTTCCTCTCACCCTCTTTGCCAGCAGTCTCCTTGATGTCAGAAAATGACTGAGAGTTTTAACTTGATGGGATAGAGAGGGATGATAAGAACAGAGCTCTTGGTTCCTCCAGAACTGGTCACCAAGCCTTTCTTCCCTCTCAGACCTCCCTTTCACACACTATGATCAATGTAATACTTAAATTTGTTTCAAAACACCAATAGTATCTGGAATTCAGCACTCAGACATACAGTTCTGCAAGCATGAGGACTATTTTCTTGTCTCTGTCCCCAAGGCTGAGTCCACAGTGTCTCTTTCTTAAGTATAGATGTCATACAATAGAGAACTTTTTGATCACCTCTGATGACAAATCCCTAGTTGAAACACACTGTCCCAGTTCAAGGGGCATAAAAAGACTGAGCGTCCCAGTTTGCCTGGCTTTGCAGTGCAATTTGTTACTCTCTTTGCTGAGCACAGAAGAGCTTCATGACCCTTCGTACCTCCAGAATTTTCTGAAAAGTTTGAAGAAATGGTCTCTGCAATGCATGATAAATGTAACTATTTTGTCTCCAGTATCTGTCTGAAATTTGTTCAGTTCTGGAAAGGGTTGTTGCACTTAATCAGCACAGTAGACTTATAAATAAAATCTATTCAGAGTGCCTTTGGAAATTAGTCAGAATGAATCCACGAAAACAGCATGTAGGTAATGCACCTAAATCCTATCAGAAAAACCACAATCATGCATCATGTATTTAACCTGACACTCCAGCTCTAAGCAGGATGCATCTAAAGGTAAGTTTTCAGGGATGTTCACCACCTGCTGCAGGACCAAGGAGAACGTGGAGTTCTCGTAGTTTTTGCTGTTTAGTCTCATCCCTCATTTTGCTGTTTAGTCTCATCCCCACAAAACCAAGCTCATAAAATCTGATGCATTGACAGAACTCTTTGCTAGATCTATGAAGTTGTCTTTGCTCCCATAAGTAGTAAAAAACACCTGAAGTGTATTTTCAAACCCCCTCCAAGAGGACTCAGATTAATTTATTTCCTATTGAACTAAATACAGGTCTAGTAATCCACAAGAACTCCTCATTATTTCTCTTTCAGTATTTGTTTTGAGACAGGATTATTTCTTCAGACATGTGTGCTTAATTGTGACATATTTTGTTAAATTCCCATGTAGGGAATGGATAGTCACATCCCTGCTAAAGAGAATTTGTTGCACAGTTCAGGGCACATCATGGATTTTTCAGGAGCAAGTTTTTAGGGACAGGAATAATGAGATTAATGATATTGTTATCCTTTTCTACTAAACACTAAGAGCTTCAAAATGTTCAAATATTGCCTTGATGCTGTTCAGCTGAAAACCTAAAAGCTTGTTTCTGCAGAAGGGAGGGGAAAACATTTCAGGACTTGTGGAGATTCACTATAAGGTAATGGGGTTTGGTTTGTCTTGTTTTGCTTTGGGTATTTTTTTAGGAATTGAAGCAAAAGAATTGTTCTTCCTCTGAAATCTGCAGATGCCTATGTAAAAACATATTTAAGACATGGCAGGGTAGTTTCCTAATCCTCACTGGCCACAGTAAAGATAAAGGTCTCTTTCTTTCTTTCTTTCTTTCTTTCTTTCTTTCTCTCTTCCTCTCTCTCTTTCTTTCTTTCTCTCTCTCTTTCTCTCTTTCCTTCTTTCTCTCTTCCTTTCTAAGGCCTTTCGGTTTCGAAGAAGGGACAATGTTTTGTACACAAGATAGCTGCACCTCTGAGGCTCAACAAAAAGTATTTAATGGCACTGAAAAGGGAGCTAACATTTTCTGGTAAAATATTCCTGAAATAGTAGGTCTCCTTCAGAACAATTGTTTCTTTATCTCAGGAAGAGTCGGCTTATAAACTGAGATCCCATTTTTAGGAGTTATTTTAAGGGGCATTTAATCTGTTCTCCACTTGGCTTGCTGACTGTAAAAGAACTTCCCAAAGCACAGGCCAAACCCTTCACATTTCTGTCATTACATCTCAGTAGTTACTGAATTTATTCATTTGCTCCTCCACCCAGAATAACTCATAAGATCCATTCTCTCTTATTTTATTTTATAAAGGCCAGTATATCACTCATTTCACATCAGAAGAAGGAGTCAAATATACTCAACTGTGAAAGCAGGAGATGAAGGTTTCCAGCTTATAACGTCCTAGCTGGATATCATTCCCTGTTCACCAGCTGGAGAGATGGCTTTATGAACAGGCTGTAGATGCCATAAATACTCATATACATTTGGGAAGACACAAAAAAATAAATTGCAATATGCATTAAATAAATGTTTTCTTCATGTTTTTTCACCTGCCCTCCAGATCCACAAAACCAGCAGTTTCTACTTCAAGGTGGGCCATCCAAAATCCTGCACGCACACTTTAACAAAAAAATTATATTTGATTCATTAATGACTTACAATATGCTTATTTTCATATGTTTTGTGAAAATAGATGTCCTAGGTAAAAGCAAAACCATTTCCTACTGTAGTATGTCAGCACAGTATCAACAGCTCTGATGATTTACTTGCACACAGAATCTTCCATACAACCTGCAGGACTTCAAAATAATTCTTTCAGCCTCCACTTAACTAGAAAATAAAGAAATATAAGTAAATCAAAGTCCTTATGTTCAGAGAACTTTAAAAGTTAAAAAAAAAAGAAAGAACAGAATAAATATAAATGTTTTATTTCATCCTACAAATTGTAGGTTCGTTTCATAATTTTGAAAGATGTTTAGAGTCCTTAATACTGACAGTTCTCCAGGGAAAGGGAAAGAGTACCTAGCCACAGGGCTGAGTATGCACTGGAAAGGTAATTTTCAAATATGTCCTAAATAAGACTCTTCCCTCAAAGAATCCAGAACAAACAGGGTAGTCCAGAAATCACTTTTATCACTGTGCTGCCTGTTTTTTGAGGTGCTCAGAGGGATGTAATAAAGCAGATGATAGCAACACAAGGAAAGCACCAACTTGCATTCTTCCTATAGCTGTTCAAAATCTATTTCTCAGAGTGACAAGGGATGTGAAGTTTGGGGCCACAAAACAATACCAACTTTTTGATACACAATTTCTAGATTACTCACTGAGAGGTAAATGGCAGTCTTCTCTTTCCTGATCTCCTTGATCAAAGTTAATTCATGCAGCCTGGACATCTCTACAGAGCAATCAGTCTATTTGTAAGGACCTGCTAAAAGCTAACACGGAATTGTCAGGAGGAAACCATGTCAAAACAACCTAATTTCTTTCTATGACAGGATAACAGGCCTCGTGTATGGAAGAAAAACAGTGGATGTCACATATCATGACTTTAATAAGGCTTTTGACACTGTCTGACATGCCATTTGCATAAGAGAACAAAAGCACTAGAGTGTGGGTGAGACAGCTGTGAGGTCAGTATGCAGCTGGCTTGAAAACGTTACTTGACAAGAAGATATCATTTGTTTGTTGAACAAATGGAAGGTGGTAGCAAGAAGGATTTGACATGGGTCTATCCTAGATCCAGTACTACATAGCATTTTACTTAATGAGCTGCACAATATTGATGTTTTGAGCTTGGAGGGAGGACTGCCACTTTGAAAGGCAGGATTATATTTCATAATAATTTTACTAAGCTCAAAAATGTGAAAAATTATGGTGCAATTCAAGGCAATCGAATGAAATAGCAGAGAGGTTACCATCATGAATGCATATCAGGGAGCAACCAATCAGGCACAGGGGTATCCAGAAAAAAGAAACAGAAGTGAGAAGAAATCTTGAAAATATTACGATGTGAAAGACATATGAAGCGGAAAGGAAACGAGATGATAGAAGAACATTCAAATATGTCAAATGTTGCTAGAAAGGGAAAAATTATTAAATGTTCTTGGTATCCCTTGGGACAGAATGGAAATGTCTTTGCCTTTCAGTGAGTCAGACATGTTAGGGGGTAGCTCATTGTGGCAGAGGAATGGAGAAGGGCTCTCTGAGCCCCTTCCAGTCCTGATTCCTTTGATTTCTGTGAGATGCAGACATATTAGTTACGGTTCCTGTAAGAAACTAAATGCTCAGCAAGCAACTTTATGGCTGCTCCAGGCTGCTTAGGATATCCCATCTTCCACACTTTAGTGTCTCACACTAGGAAACATAAGAGTAAGGACCACAACATCTGCTACCCCATTGGAAGAGCAGCAATGAGAAATGGCGAATGTGTGTATGGAGATTGACATGGTTTTTGTGGAGACAACCCATTGTAGCTTAAACACCCCAGACTGAGATGCTACTTGACGCTGTGAAAGCAGTAACACTGACAGTATGATTTGACCTTGCCTGTGTATAAAACTGAACCTTAAAAATATCTTCTCATGGAAAACAAGATTGGAGTACACTAAAATCTCACATACGTCTCTCAACCATGTAAGACAAATGAGTAACTTTAGGCAATGTCAAATAGGCTTTCTGTTCTTTTATTACTATTTAATCTTAATAAGTACAAATCAAGGTTTAAAAACCATCCTAGACTAGAATCAGCATGTTTTTAATGACCCAGTATTTTTCAACATTAAACTTATCATTTAAACATAAATGTCAACAAATTTCTTGAATATTCCACTCAATAGTAATTTCATGCAGATTAGAACTTAAAAAAAACCCAAACAAACCAATAAAAACCTAAATTTCTGGGGTTTGACTGTCTATGTAAGATCTTTCAGACTAAAACTGTTAATTTCTAAAGCATTTTAAGAGTAAAAAAAGACATTACCTATCAACACTGTAGTTTAATTGGACCGTCTGAACCATATTACCTTAGCCACTTTCTGCTTCAAGGTAACTTTTCTGCTTTCAAAGTCAAGATGGCAACATCTTCTATATTTTAATGCATATTGCATGCAAGAAAAAAATAATAGAGTGTGATAAGGAGCACTCTAAGAATATATGCATCACTCCGCAAAATAATAAAAGCCAATGTACTGATTCAGCAGCATTTCTATTCTAAAGATATTCATGCAGCTCACATTGCTCTAATATGAGAGTGTTTCACAGTCATTAAAATATTTATCCCCATAGGTCACAGCATCCTTTTGAGGAATGTAACTACTCACATTTCACAGATGAAAAACCAGGGGTCTAGATGTACATGTTTGGCAGTAAAGAGACAAACAATTAATTATCCAACCACCTTATGGAATCCACAACCCTGGTTTAGATAGCTGAGTCCCTATAAGGGGGATTGTGAAAACTTAGTTGTACTCATACTGTTGCCTAGAATGGGGAAAAGGGGTTGAGTTACCTAATGTCATCCATCCAAAACTTACATTCCTGGGCTAACCTAATCCTTTTTCAGTTGGGAGGTGAAACTGGAACTCGCAAAGATCAATTTGTCCCCTCTGCAGATAGGTCACAACACACCGTCTCTGCTGTTCCTTTCGGTTCTCATGAAAAGCACGTTACTCACACACCAGCTGGGTCTGTGAAAACACTTTGAATCTCTCTTTCTTCCTCATCTCCCACATTACTCTTCCTACCTTCAGACCATGAAATCTTGTTGGTGAGAAAGAGTAACTTCCTCGGTTTGCTACTGAAGCTGTTCTCGTTCACGTAAACACTAAACTCATGATTATGGAGACTAGAATCACAGTCTCTTTACACCCTCAGTTGAGGGCTATAACCGTTGTACTGCAGAATCAGTCTCCTGCTCACCATCTGCCTCAGAGATTATTTCAGTATTCAGACCAGCTTTGAGAGTAGAGTAAAGCTGGGTGCCTTGGGAAGACCAGTGACAGAATTCACAGGGGCCAAGAAAATCCAGGTGGTTCTGCAGTTAGACAGCAGCAGGATTTTGAGGAACAATATTTTGGATTTAAGCAACCATCACTGGTATTAAAAACTATTTTGTGAACATAGCCTGATACGTCTTGCTCAAGGTCAGAGCATGCTGAGTTTGTTGCAGAACAGGGAGTTGGATCTGGATGGTCTTACGCCCAAACCAGCATCTTCATCACTGGGCCCTCATTGTGTCCTGAGATGCTGCTTCTCTTGTAACACATTGGTTTTTACTCTCTGCACAAATACGTACAGGTTTGAAGCACTCATGAGACAAAACAAAAAACAACAACAACAACAAAAAAAGATAAGAAAGCAACTATAGAAGGAAAACTTTCACTACAAATCCTGCTGCTGTTATCCCTTTAAAATGAAAGCAATTGTTATAGTCTCACCTAGTTAACTCAGATTATCATCTCCATTCAAACAATTTCCCTTTCTCATTTTTCCTGGAATAAAAAATATTTTTTTATCTTTTGCAATTTACAAAGCATATTTGAAAAGCCTTTCGAATAATCTGTAACAAGAATTATATCAAAAAGTTGTAAAAAATGTTTTGAGAATATTCAATACACAAAAGCTCAGTTAAAACTGCAAAAAGCAAGCATAAAATCATGAAAGCTAATCCCAATCTAATAGAAAAATCTTAAAATATTTCTAAATATAAATTGAATATCAGTGGCCTCAGACTGAATTGCCCATTTGAAGCACTTCCTTATTTATCATAAGAATAGGTAATTAGAATTTTTTTCACCTTTTTTGCAATGTATTTTTCATTTTGCTATTGAAAATGGGTTTTTTGGACATATCTTTAGTCTGTTGCAAAAGCTTTGCATATGATTTCAGGAGAGCAATTTGGGATTTTTCTAATCTTTCTTATCTGTTGTCTCATGTTGATGTTGTATATGTGACAACAGCTTGAACATGGAAGCAAAATCCAGAGAACGTAACACTAAATTCCTACCCACAAACAGAAAACACTGTAGGGCATGAAATTTTTCAGAAAAGGAAGAATGTGAGTATATCTCTAGAGCTGTATAAGTAGAGAAAAAGATCTTTCTGTGCACTGCCCGGAAACAAGGAAGCTTGTTGATGTGAGGAAGGCATAAACATCAAACAAGCTGCGCAAAGAGGGTTTGATTTTGTGCTGGTACCTGATACCCACAGGTTTGACGTAAGCTTAGTGGTCCCATCTACATCCTGGTGGATGAGGCAACCCACCCTGGTCAAAGTGGTGAAGTGCTGTATAAGCATTACTTTCTATCCTTCAATTTAAGGCAAATGTAGTTTGGAAGTGTTACGGTCTGAAAAAAATAAACACTCGTTTGAATTTATACTCTGGAGATAGCACTTGGCTTAACTCCTACTCCAGCTTGTATTTTGGGCAGCTTTTCTTATAGTTTCATAAACCTCTATTGCATAAAGGAGTTTAATTGCTTTTACATTTGAGCTGCCTGAAGGGCTGATATTCAATACATTAGCACCAAAGAGAATTTTATTTAGTCCCTGACAAAACACCAACAAAACTGCCACCACAGTGTGTAGGCTATATTTACAGATCAGGATTCCTGCTACCTGTTTAGATTAAACCCTTCATGAGCGGTGCAAAGCACAGCGTGCTTCACAAGAAACACAACTGCCACACATAAAGATAAGAGATTAGGCAACTTCCATCTTGTGCTAGACCTACTTCCACGGGAGGTGAGGGTTCAGCTCTCTGCAGACCTGGGCTCCAAAAGTGACAGAAAATCTTAAAAGCAATCACATCATTGTAAAGTGTTCACCTTTAAGAAACTGATGTGTAACTTCACAAAACAAAAAACAACAACAACAACAGGTTTGTGGTATGTAAACAGAATCGCATGTGGGCACATGCTGCTCCCATTTCAAGTACAATATACTGAGCTCCCTTTTAAGAAGCTTCAGTTCAATTTCTGTGTTGCCGGAAAAGAGACTCAGAATATTCAATATGCGGAGCAACATACAAGGATGGGAATGCACGCCTGACTGTCTATCTTCGTTGTGTTGCCTGACAAGAGGGGTCAGACCCAGAAGACTATTTTTGATTCATGCAATAGCATATCCATATTGAGGGTCTGAGCACAATAACACATGAATGGAGACTTCTCTGCTCATTTGTGTATTTTCTGTGTGAATGGGGGAGGAGATGGGAAAAGGCAGGATTCAGAACAGGCCACTTTCTTTCAGAAGGAAATATTGGTGAATTCAGAAGGAACAAACACCACATAAGATTAAAATTTCAGCCTGAGAGCTAAAAGGACAAATGGTTTCCGAATAAGCTATAGAGGCAGCAGTAGCTCACATTTAATCAGACAATTTAAGGATGCGGACTGGAAGGTGGGCACTGTAGGTGCTTCTGAAGGGAGCAGGTGCTTTTGTGATACCACCATGCAATGTCATGCTGAGGTTAACAGAAGCAGAAAGGTTTGAGGATGTAGGAAATCTCACTGCTCTTGAGATAATCACCAGGAAGGCTAATGGCTCAGCTGCTCCAAGCTCTCTGAGAGAGTGTTGGAGAAATATAGCTCAAGATACCGCTTTTGGTCCTTGTGTTAGTTTCAAAAAGGTGTGTTTGCCTGGACCCAAACCTTGTCTCATGTGCCCCAATAACAGCGGCAGGTCTCAGGGGGAGATCTCCAGCACAGCACACAGCAGTAGGATGGGTGCCTCTGCAGAGGAACCATCTGTCCAAAGCACATTTTCTGCATGCTGCTGGTAAGGGAAAGAGGAAGAAAATCAGTTAACCTCCATGCGAAAGGAACACCAGCCTATTTCCAGGTCATGCCGTTGCTCACTGGACTGCAACTGTTGCAAACTTAAGGGAGGTATAGTTCCATTTAACCATTTTTTCATGCTCTCACTCC
The DNA here is from genome assembly GCA_013400615.1 of Syrrhaptes paradoxus. Classification (NCBI taxonomy): domain Eukaryota; kingdom Metazoa; phylum Chordata; class Aves; order Pterocliformes; family Pteroclidae; genus Syrrhaptes; species Syrrhaptes paradoxus. The sequence continues at coordinate 11,770 of VZTO01010471.1, read as the reverse complement.
TCCAATAATGTGTGTGCTGTCTGTGAGTACTACATAAAACACAATAAAAACATAATAAAAACCTGAATTTTAAAGTATTGGCTGTAAGTTTGTCCAGACTTCTCATATGATAGCTATGATCTATCTACCTACCAGTGCTCTTTTTTTAAAGTGGAGAATATTGTTTACTTTTTTAACTATTAAAACCTTCTCATTATTTTAAGAAAAAAACCCTATAAACAGCAGTTATAAATTAGTGTCTTTTTAATATGCAACTCTGTTTTTCATACCTTCTGTATTCACTACAGCAATATTAAATGGCAGCTTTGTGATATTCCTCCAACACCGCATACTGCTGGCTTCCTCAGTTAGAATACTATGTGTCTAACAGGGTCTATTTAAATTTTGATAACTAAAAAAGAGAATAAAGAACAAATAGGCTGCTTCACTGTGTCACTTGTTTCTTTGAACACTTTGCTAAGAGGCAAACAAAACTGAGCCTTTTTTGTCCAGACCTCTGCCCTATCGTGTCTCTTTAAATTTGATTTGCTGCAATGCAGTATTTTGTTTACTATCCAAGAAATGAAGTAAAGGACAGTGCTAAGTAGCTTCAGACCCAGAGACTGCAGCATAGAGTCCAAATGCTTGTGATAGCTCATTTTTTTTTAGGTCTGTTGTACTTTGAGAAGAAGATTTAGAAATGTTTTCCGAAAAAATAGCATGGTTGGAGAAATAAAATAGAGCTTAAGCTTCACAGGGGAGAATAGAGAAATTAGTCATTATAATTCCTTTGTAAAGGAAAGGGACAGTCAAGGTAGGTGGCAACACCAATGCTGATATAAGGCATGGTGATTACATAAAGAGTAAATCTAAGTATCAGTTTTTTAGGTGGCTACTTTCTGGATTTTATACAAATAATAGCAGCCAAGAAGGTTTCTGTGATCCTTTTACACTGTTCAGAATTAGTTAATTTTTCAATTATTTGGTATATGGATGCTGTATGGAAAAATAAATGCATTAGTTACTGACTAGGCATAGATTATCCATGTGCACATAGGGTTTATAATGTACACATATACAAACGCATATGCATAGGTAAATATTAATAAGCAGAAGTGTTATTTGTTATGCCAGGTCCAACAGAAACACAGACATTAAGACAATAGCTTCTGATAACATTTTGTTGCTTTGTTGCTATTTGCATGCTTTATTATTGCATACAGTCATGAGGTGGAGTTATGATCACCCAATGTCCTGAAGTCTGCAGCAGACCTACTTTTCAATTAACAAATTACCAATTTTATTTATAGGAGAGTCACATTTTACTAAACATTTTCATGCAAATGTGCAGACATATATCTCAAAGAGTTAACTACAAAAATAGCCAGTATAGATGGTCAATAGCCAAACACAAAAAGGGAAGAGGAAAGAGATGACAGGGGAGCTCCCAAAGCGATGGGAAGCTGAGTATGGGCAAGCCCCAAAACAGAGTGGTACCAGCAGCTCTCTGCTTCCCTCTGTGGGGGAACAGCCTCAGCAGGCCTGATTTGCATACATTATTTTTGTTATTATTAATACAGCAGAGCATTCCATGAGACTCTGTTGTCTGCTTGCTCTGTTTCACAAATTAGAAGACACAATGTATGTAAATATATTTACAAAAACAAATGGTGAGGAAACTGTGAGAGGTAAAAGCTAAAGGAAAGAAGTCACCTTAATTACAGTTGTCTCTAGTGGGGTACGTAGCCCGAAACAAAGTCTTTTGGAGGCTCTATGTCTTTCTTTAATTTATTATACAGGTATCAGGTGGTATAGTACTGCTCCTGGCTTTTAACAGGGGTATTATGAATTTGGCAAAGTTTTGACTGAAATCTCTTCCTTATTCCCTTATATGCATCCTTGCTATCATTTCTCCTGTGGTTACACACAAACTTTGTTTTTCCTGTGTTATTTGTAAGATCTTTATGAGATCTTCAGCCTGTTTGTTGTTTTTTTTGCCTTCAATCTTCTTTCTTCATTTGCAGTGGAGATATAAATGAAGAATATTGATAATATTTTTTTAGTAGCAGATTTACACAAGAGCATCACTGCCTATCGTGACTTACACTAACCTAAGGTAGTACTTCATCTCATTTATACCCATCTATGTGAAAAAGTAGGCAGGAAAATATAACTGAAATAACAATCTGTTTCTGCTAAAACCTCACCTGTTGCACATAGGTGTAAGTCTGAGGACAACTATACACTCACAAGACCACACTCTGATTCCTTTAGACTTTCTCAGTCACCCACAGTACAAATCAGAGCTCCCAGGATGAGAAAATTTTTCTAATCTGGCCAAAAAAGGCAGTGAGTGCCACTAGAGAATGACTCAGAGCACTGGAAGGTGCGTGACTAATGTTTGTATGCTTGGATATTCCTTGAAAAGCAAAAATGATTATTTCTATATGAAAGTACCAACCTATATAAATGTAGATGTCTTCAAATATTTAAGGGTCACCATTTGCTTGGGATGGTGTTCATCTTCCCAAAAAAAACACTTTTATACCTGGACTAGTTGTCCTTAGCTCCCCTACACGTCACAGGAGAGGAAACATTCTCCAAACAACCATTTCATCTTATCTTCAGGGAGATGGCCAAAATGGAGAGCTGTGGTAAATTATACCAAAAATAGGCACGTTTCTTATCATTGACTGAAAAGGCAGCCTAGGTACTACCAAGAGTGTAGGAAGTTACACTAAGTGGGACTAAAGTTAGGTGAGATTAATCCAATATCTCAGGTCATAAAAAACAGATTCTTGGAGTACTTCTCATTTTTAATAGTTTCTTAGCATGTAATCATCACTACCTATCATCAGTAGGGTTCCAGGCATGCAATGTCTGTGCAGAGCTGCAGGAGTTCCCATATTTTTCATCTACCTCCTGTTCTCGCTTGTCTCTTGAGGAGCAGCTGCAACACACTGCTGAAGTTCCCCTACATGCAAATGACTATCCAGCGTATGAAGCCATAGAATTATGTCCAGAATATAACAAAAAAAAGCTAATAAAGTAACCTTATGTTAT